>CAAKHG010005343.1:3318-21729 GCA_901007715.1 Dactylopterus volitans
ACACACACACACACACACACACTCACTCACTCACACTCTCACACACTCACACATACAAGAATCTCTCTGGCCGCACGCAGGACCCTGATAAACTCCACTTATCCGCCGTGTTATGACGAAGCCACGTTTTCCAAAAACAGCTGCCACAGCACGACTGGGTCAGAGCGGTTCTGACTGGGTCAGACTGGTTCTGAATGGATCAGACTGCTTCTTACTGGATCAGAGCGGTTCTGACAGGATCCGAGCAGTTCTGGCTGGATCACGGCGCGGGTGACATGTCGAGCGTGTGAGGATGAGTCACGTATTGATTCTGTGAAGTCGATCGGAGCAAATCTCCGTTCACGTCTCAGTCTGCAGTCACATTTGAGTCTCCTATTTCAATATATTTCGTTATTATATCTTTTTATGATATAAAGTGATTGTTAAAAAAAATTCAATCGTGTGAAATTAAGTTGTTCTAACAATTGTATCAACAAGGTTTTGCTTTATGATATTTGAAGCAAAGAATTTCACCAGATGAGGGCGGAGCTACATTTAGTGGACGGAAAAACCTGAACACTCGGCTGCTGTACAAATGGAGAGTCAAGGTGGGGCAGCTGGGGACCAATCAGAGCGTGCTGACATGCTCCGCCCCTCAACATCAACCAATAGACTAGAGGTACTTCAGTGTCTCCGCCTTAATGTGGGTCATTCTGCTGTTTGACGTCAGGATGGTGGAAAAAAAATAAAAAGCTTTTTCTTTCTTTTGCACACTCTATGTTGTCTTGTCCATCATATTCTAGAGATCTTTTTCCTCAGAATTTTATATTTTGAGTTTTTACCTCTAAATTTACCTGCTTATTTATTTTCTATTGTACCTTGTGCCGCTGTGTGCACGTGAATTTCAATAAAGGTGCATCGATCTTATCAAATCATCGGCCCTCATTAAACATCATATCAAATGAAAAGATGGTTGTTGTCTGTTATTATTATTATTATTATTATTATTTTTTAGCATTTCTGACCTTAGGAATATGAATATCTAAAAATGAACAATTACTCGCTAACCACTAATTTTCCCGCTGATGGCTCAAGGACCTTTCGTCATAAGCCCCTCCTTAAACTGTAATATATGAAGCACCTGGCCCCGCCCCACCAAGCCCCGCCCTGGGACTCACCTGTGACCAGGAAGCTGCAGCGCCCCGCCCCGGCCTCGTTGGTGATGTCACAGGTGTACTCGCCGTAGCCCTCGCGGTTCAGCGCCCGCACGTGGTAGCTGGTGTCGTCCTGCTGGTCGCTGAACTCGCCCACGGTGAGGAGGCGGGCGCCCAGCTTCCACTCGTAGCGCAGGAGGCGGGCGGGATGGGCGCGCAGCAGGCGGCAGCTGAGGCTGAAGGCCCGGCCCAGAGCCTGCCGGACCTCCGTGTACACCGGCTCCACGGTGGGAGGGACTGCGGGCCACAGACAGGAAGTGTGAGACAAAGCAGGCCCGGCTGGGAGAGCTTGGACCAGAGGGATATTATTCTCATAATTCATGAATATTCGACATAACAGCAACAAGCTGAAGAGATGGACACGAGGAGGGAGGACCGATGATGATGATGATGATGATGAAGGAGTGATGAAGGACAGACAATGATGATGATGAAGGCCCAGGCTGTGGACCACGCTGGGTGGGATTACTCGACTCGTAGGGTTCGTGGCTTTGCGATCAGAATTTATGTGACGTGGAGGCGGCTGATTGGAGGAGTGGGAGGAGGAGGCGGAGCCACATTACCCGCTAACTGCGTAGATTCTCAGGATCATCTCAGGATGATTTTTCTTGCTGACTCACTGTCTCCAGAAAGGTGGAGTCATGCTGGGTCGTTTCATCCATCCACCACCTCAGTGACATGATGACATCACGAGAGGGCGGAGTGATTCACTTTTAAATTCAACGAATGATGAGAGCCTTTATTTCATCGGTCCATATTAAGAAAAAGCCTGATTGGATTATAAAACTATTTTCAAAGGACAAAACTCCATGTCTGTGTTTGTTTTGTGAGTGCCATTTAATTTTAAACTCATTTTTGATCCTTTTTTTGCATCCTGTTACTCTCTGATGCTTTGAGGGATCAGATTTGACTGCAGGGATCAATAAAGTCCAATCTAATCTGATCTGATCTAATCTAATAATTGGATTTCAGGTTGATCTCAGCTCCATCTTGGCTGTTGGTTAGAAATGGAATTTTTTTTTGACAACACGTACACACACATGTGTACATGTGTTTGTGGAGACCTGGAGTGTCATGCTAATCTTAATCTCACCACATCAGATGCAGATGCCCCCCCGCCCCCCCGCCCCGCCCCCCACGGCCCTTTCAAAAAGCAAAATAAAACAAACAAACAAATAAAAAGAACCTTTGACACTTGACCTGTAACTGAGGTTCACACACATAGAAGATTTAAAAAAAAGGATTGAAGTGATCAAACAACATCAACAAACACACATAATCTGCCTGTAAAGTCTGTAATCCGAAGCTTCCTGGAAGAAAAAAGCAAATGAAGCTGCATCACTTTCTTCTGCTGAACCTGAACTGAACCACAAGTTGAGTCGAATTAAAGACTGAAGGAGATTAACATCAGTGTGAGTCGCCGCTGCCGCTGCCACCACCACCGCCGCCACCGCCACCGCCGCCACCGCCGCCGCCCGTTTCCTGCTTCCTGCTCGCTCTCTCATTTTTGCTCTTAAGCGAAGCCCTTAAACCTCTCAGGTGTCTGAAATATTCAAAGGCAGGCAGCTGTTAACCTTTGCCGCTGCAGGCCCCTCCCACTCCCCTGACCCCGCCCCCGTCACCCTTCACGTACACACAGACACACACACACAGACACACACCCTTCCTCCTAAATCCACTCCTGCAGAACTTCCTTGCAGTAATCCCATCACATCACAGGAGCCACTTCATGGATTAATTTTTGGTTGCTGCACGCAGATCAACATCTGACCTCCATCTGACCTCCATTTGACCTCCATCTGACCTCCATCCAACCCCTCAGCAGTAAGAGAAGCGTCACCCGCCAGCACCTCGGCGGCGCCAAGCTCTTCGTGCTTGCAGAGACGAGCTTCAGTTTAGACTTTAACCCTCCGAGTCCAAAGTTCTTCCTCAGACTAACAACACTTATTAATGCTTTACTCTGTCACGGTTTGTGAACATCTTTAAAAACCCCAAATATTCCTTGTTAATCCAAAACAGGGAAATTTGCAATTCACTGCGGCAAAAATAGCAAAAAAGAGGAAGAAACAAAGAAAATGTAGCAAAGAATTGCACATAGATTGATATGCATGTGTGTTTTTAAGCTGCTTCTGACTAGCGACGTGTGTTTAGCTCGGTTTAAGCGTTGCTTGTATAATAATGCACCCCCTCCTCTCCGGAAATGTTTCCAGAACCTTCCTCGGTCCAGGATCATCTAAAGGTCAGCTGGACTCTGCCCAGCGGCGACCTGCAGCCGAGCTCTCTGATTGGTCTGGGGAGACTTCTAATCCCGCGCTGTCTTAATTCCCACGATGCACTGCTGGACTCCAGCGCTGCTGCATGTTAATGAGCTCTGCTCTTTTCCTGCGTGCCGAGTCCTGATTGCTTGTGAATGAAACGTGGTGAGAGCTTTTCTGAGGGAACTCGTGAGGCTTCATGACCCCGTTTGACCCCCATTTGACCCCCGTTTGACCCCCATTTGACCCTGACTCAAAGCTTCACTCCTTTCCAAACACGTCAGTGCCGATGGTATCTGAAATCCACACCCAGTTGATGTTTACTGGGAGAGTTCCCTAATGCCAGTTCAGCCAATGCCGGCAATGGCGCTGAAATGGGGCAGCAGCACGCGGCGGCGGCACGCGGCGGCGGCACGCGGCGGCGGCATGCAGCGGCACGCGGCGGCACGCGGCAGCGGCATGCGGCGGCACGCGGCGGCGGCGACCACAGAGAGGAAGACACACAAACGGCTGACAGAGTCACGTGGACGTCGCTTATTAAGAGCGGTTGTCATGGAAACATTTGAACAGGTGATAAATGTGCCATAAGTGTGGCTGAATGAGGAAAAAAATTTCAAATTTCCATTTTCAATCTTATTTAAGTTGGTTCAACAGAAGCGGCTTGAACAGTGAAGTGGTTTTGATTTTTCTTTGATAGTTTTGTGTCCATTCACTTCCCCTAAATCGTCACCAATCTAAACTTGGACGCGTTTGCGAGCCACATAGAAACGCAGCAAAACTGAAACACGCGTTCCTATTTTAGTGGCCATATGAAACGCAGATTCTTCTGTCTGTAATCCTGCAACTTTTGATATGAATTCTGTGATTGTGTGGCGGCGTCGACGCATCACGGACGTCTCAATAATCCCTGCTGGGAAAGGAAAAAAAACCCTCCTCGGGGGGATTTTATACACCAGCGACAGTCATCGGCCACCTTCCTTGTTCTCCTCTGCTCGCTTTGTAATCTGCCCGGCGACGGCGCCGCCGCAACCGTGTCGTCTAAAATCCCCAGGAGGACGTCGATGCCGGTCGCCGGGACGCCGCTGCGACGTCACCGGGGCGCGTCGCAGTCACTGAGCCGAGGACGTGGCGCTCTGTGAGGGATTATTGTCAAACACGGTCAAAACTCCTGGAAAATGGAATAAAACAGGCACAACCGCGGAGTGGAAGCGACGCCGGCAAGCCTCACGCTTTCAGGTCAACGCGGATTTGATTTTGCAAATTTGTGAAAAGTTCTTTCACTGATGGAAGCTCAGTCAAATACAGGTTTTGTCTTCATGCTTTTACTCTGGGCTGGAGTCAGCCGGCGTCAGCTGATGCCGGCTTCTCCACCATCGCTCCTCTTTCCTCTCTGCTCGCTGCTACGAGTCAAATCTGTGTTTTTGTGGGACACCAATGTTGCCTGACTTTATTGCACATTAATCCACCTGTAAGCTGCCCTGAATTTAATCTGCTTACTGTTGCTGCCAACAGCGAAAACGGCACAGAAACACCTGCGGAAGTTTAGAGAAGAAAGCATTTACAGCAGAAATGACAGCGAACACGAACCCGCGCGCGTTGCCACCGTGCGTTGCCGGCGCGCGGTGCTGGCGCGCCGGCCTGCTCTGGCTGCACAGGCGCTGGATCCCGCTGACGGCCGAAAGCCGCACTTGTGCAGTCATGCGGCAGAAGCGGCTTTTCACTGTAAAACTCCTCATCTCGGACTTTTTTTTTAAATGAGCAAGAAAGTAAGAAAGTGTGTTGCTGCTTTAACCAAATGACGCGCGTTCACGGGTTTGCGATGTCGTTTCCGGAGATTCATCGCCATGACGACGGAAAAGGCGCCACACTTCCTGTTTCCAACATAAAACTCTTGTGACCAATCACAGACGTCGAGCTTTTGTTTTGAATACGGGAAGGATGACGCATAGAACCGCGTAACGTTCCCCCGCCGAGAAATGTGGCTACTGTGTGCAGGTTAGTATGAGTATGCAGTACATGAAGTATGACTGTGTAGTACATAAAGTATGATTATGTAGTACATGAAATGATTATGTAGTACATTAAGTATGATTGTGTAGTACATGTAGTATGAGTATGTAGTGGTACTGTGGACATCATGTAGTTTTACCATCTGAGACCAGAACAGCTTGTAACTGAGGTCTTTTTTTCCCTGACAAAACATAACTTTGAATGCAACATTTTAAAGTGGCAGCAGACGTCTTTGAAAGGTGAGTTTCCCGTTTTTCTCCGAGTCCTCAAACTACTCGTCGAAAGGTTTCCAGCCAGTCTCCGGAGAATCAGAAGAGTTGAGCTGCCGAGGAGATTCACTCTGACAGCCTTTTAGTGCAGCAGGAAGCCAAGAGCTGCGTGTGTGTGTGTGCGTGTGTGTGTGTGTGTGTGTGTGTTTGAGTAGCTCCCCGTCACTTCATCTGATGGTATTTTGTGTGACACGTAACCCTGCAGGTTAGATGAAGCGTGACTGTAAGGTTGTGGATTCGATCCCCGTCGCTCAGGCAGGCGAGCAGGCAGCCAAAGGCCCCGCGGGGGCCCAGCAGGGGCACGACGGGGCCCTGCGGGGGCACAACAGGGGCCCAGCAGGGGCACAAGGGGGGCCCAGTGGGGACCGGGCGCCTGGAGCAGAGGCGTGGAAGCTTCCACCTGCCTTGTGGTGTCTGTTTCCACTAAAACGCTTATTTTCTCCATCACGCATGGCGAGCTGCCGCCTGCTCGGATGGACGCGCTCCCGTTTGATTGGTTGATAAAGCGACATTGGCTCTGCAGGGCTCAGAGTCCCGCTGCATTCTGGGTATTTGAGGTTTGTTTACATTTGAAGCAGATGCCGCGTTCACTTTCAGCTGAGAAAAAAAAACGCAGCGGAAAAAACTGTCCAGTGAGGATGAAGAGGATGATGGAGACTAATGTTGGAAGGCGGAGCAGGAAATGACATCATCAAAAGATACCAATATCATGGATTGACATTTTTGATGACACTGCACAGCGCTCAGCCCACCTTCACATGGTGTGTGTGTGCGTGTGTGTGTGTGTGTGTGTGTGTGTGTGTGTGTGTGTGTGTGTGTTACTCACACTGCACCACCAGCTGGATCAGCGCCTCTCTGGGCTTCACGTTGAAGCCGTTGTACTGGCTGGTCTGGCATCGGTACGTGCCGCTCATGTCTCTGCTGGCGTTGGCGATCCTCAGCACGCCGTCGTAACTTTCCATCTGCGCCGAGCCGTCCGGCATCAGAGGCGGAGCTACCGCCGCCGCCGCCGCCACCGCCGCCCCGCTCTCCTCCACCCGAGACCACAGGATGATGGGTTTGGGCTTCCCCGACACCAGACACTGCAGATCCAGGGTGTCGCCCTCCTGAGCGATGAGGTTAGAGCGCCCCCTGGGGACGGTCAGCTCCGGCGGAACTGCAGCAGCAGCAGAGAGGAAGTTCACAACATGAGCTGCCATGGACCAAACATGCACCTCTATGTAACCTGCGCGTTCTGGTGTTTAACCATCAAATGGTGGAACGATCCACTCGGGTATATAAGCAAACCCCCTGCTGCCAGGTGCATGCTGGTCCGCCACCGGTGGCTGGTTTGAAGCTTATTTGAATTCTTTTATGACAGAAAAAAAACACCATCAGACCAGAATACAATATGTCGCCAAAAACAACTTCTAGTACCTGAAAATATAAAGATGAAAAGCATCAAATCCACATTTGAGAAGCTGAATTGAGCCAATGTCCTAACATCAACATTTATGTAGATGATCTGCCCAGCATCCACCCGGCGTCCTCCCGGCGTCCTCCCGGCGTCGTCCCGGCGTCCGCCCGGCATCCGCCCGGCATCCGCCCAGCATCCACCCAGCATCCACCCGGCGTCCTCCCGGCGTCCGCCCAGCATCCGCCCGGCATCCACCCGGCGTCCTCCCGGCGTCCGCCCAGCATCCGCCCGGCATCCACCCGGCATCCACCTGGCGTCCTCCCGGCGTCCTCCCGGCGTCGTCCCGGCGTCCGCCCGGCATCCGCCCGGCATCCACCCGGCATCCGCCTGGCATCCGCCCGGCCGCAGTAATTCACCTCCGGGACGATGGCGGAGGTGCAGAGGTGCAGAGGAGAACGACGGCAAACACCCGCGTCCTCCAACGTTCTGATGTGGAGTTTGTCCTTCATTTAAAAACACCCCGGGGGGCGGCGGTGGGGGCTGATCTAGCATTTATGCTCCTTATGGGGTCGCCGTGGCGACCTGAGTGCGACCTTCTGTTTGAACACGAAACATCCGTCAGCGGGCGTCACGCAGCAGAGCTCATTTTAATGCCTCCGTCCTCGTCTCCTTTCAGGCTTGCTGGATTTTTGTCTCGACTAAGGTCATCAAATAAACAGGAGGCCGCCGCCGCCGCCGCCGCCGGCGCTCATCTGCATGACGTCCGTCTGAGGGGAAAGTCTTGCTTGTTTTCTCTCTGCACAAACTGAACGAGCAGCTTTGTGACAAGTTCAGGCGACGCAGGGAAACCAGGGAGGTTCTCCGGGAGGTTCTCCGGGAGGTGGAGGAGAACATCTGTCTCATTTCCGTCTCGCGTGTGAGGCGTCGCCGGCTTTTCTAAGTCGCCGCTCAAGCAGAAGTGCAACCACCTTCATTATTGATCAGCGTTCAAACTAAACATCCATCTATTGAACCAAATGTAATGACAAAGGGTCATTGATGTATTCCGTCTACGGCAGTTTTGTCGGCGCGGACGTGAATTGGGGAAGCAAAGCGCCAAAACCAAAACACTGACTGATGCTGACCGAAGGGTTTGATGGACTGATGACATCCAGCAGCCCAGAAGGTCATGTGGTCAAGGTCATGCACCTCATCCACCTTCAGATTTACCCCGCAGCACCCCAGGTAAGAATAAAAACATGATAATGGATTCATGCTTGAAGCGCAGGTTTCTCAAGACTCCAAAAAGCCTGTTTTGAAAACCATTTAGACATAAACAAGTGTAAAATATTCACTTTCTGTGTCACTGTCACCAAACATGAACTGGGTGAGACCAAAGACTTTGGCTCAGTTGGCTCCTATTTTCACGCACACATCTTGGCTATATAATAGTTTTACCATAATCGGGTCTAGGCCCGGTTGTTCATCGTTCTGGTTTAATGTTAAAAGAGAGGAGGAAGTTCTTCAAAACTAAACTGTTAAGTTATATTAAGTGTTTATGAATTGATTTGAATATATTGAACCTGTTTGTCTGCTGGTCAAAGTATTTGTTGAATGCAGGTCATTGATGTTGTAAAAATGAATGAATGAATGAATGAAGGAATGAAAGAAAAAAGAATGAATGAATGAGTGAATGAATGAATTAGTGAATGAGTGAAAGAAAGAAAGAAAGAATGAAAGAAAGAAAGAAAGAAAGAAAGAATGAATGAATGAATGAACCTGCAGGTAAAAAGCTTCGGCCTGACTGTAGACATGGATTCTCACTGATGGGAGGAACAAGAGTGTCAAGTGTCCTGATGGTTGGAGCGATGGGATGGAAGCTAATTTCCATAGGTGGTGCATGAAGTTCTAGCAGGCGGGTGTAAAGCGCGGAGGCGGGGCGCTCTTAGCCGCTCCCATGGCGACGCTCACCTGTGGTGGATGAGATGTTGACGTCGATGCTGATCTCGGGGATGCCGCCGTTCCGCAGCGACGCCACGCAGGTGTAGGTGCCAAAGTCGGTGAACTTGAGGTCGATGATGTCGAGGTTGGTGGTCCCCGGCGAGACCTCGGTGTCGGTGTGGGTGATGACCATCCGCTCGGAGCTCCGCAGCGGCCGGCCGTTCTTCAGCCAGCTGAACTGCAGCTCCTCGGGGGGCGTGGCCTCCACCTGGCAGCTGATCTTCACCTCCCGGCCGATCTGGATGTTGTCGTCGTTGTGGTACGGGTCCGGCGTGATCCAGAACCGACCTTTGCGCAGGCCTGAGGACGCGACAGATGAACAGAACCTTTCAGAGGTGGATCCACGCGCAGTTCGAGCCGCAGCAGAAAACCTCTGATCAATAAGTATTCAATCATTTACTGTCTTTCTAAGATGATCGGGCGATGGTTGAAGCAGCAATGACGATCCCCGAACTTCTCTCTGAGACACCAGCTGGTGCTGGCTGAGGCAACGCCGTTGCTATGGTTACAAAGTCTTGCTAGACGCTTGTGTGCACTAAGTGGTGTTTGCTCATATCCGGATGGTTTCCGGCGCTCGTAGAGTGGCATGATGCTCCTGATGGTTGTCAACCTGGTTGCTATGGCAGCATGGAGCAAAAGATGAGCAACCGTGTGAGAAAATGCTACAAACACGCGTCAGTAGGCTGACGTGCAGCCTGCTGACGCACAGACATAGGCAGCAAGTATGATGTTTCCTGCCATCGTGACAGCCGCTGAGGCTCATGGGTATTGTAGTACTTCTATTTCAGCTGTCTGCCAAACTAAGGACAGATGAAACGCTGGCGATCTAACAGGAAGCTGCCGTCCCACTAGACTAATATGAGACAACAGAATGAGGAGAAATGGCGGCGTAGGGTTGCTGCTGTTACCGTGACATCATCACTAACGAGCCCGAGGACGCCGCAGCGCCAAAAACACGATTTGTAATTATGTGGGGTTTTGAATAAATGATGATGCGCTGGAGCTCTGAGTGCACAAATATGTCTGCAGCGCACTGCCAGATGAAGAAGTTTACAGTGAGTGCAGGGGATTATAATCTGATGTCAGAAGCGCGGCGGCGTTTCCAAACTGGAAGCGACCGCGTGAACCTTTAAACATGCAAATTCACTCTTCCCCTACGCGAAGCTTGTAACTGCTGTGACATCGAGTTTGGCGAGCGTTTCACAGCCAATCCGGAGCGGCGCCCGAGCGTCGGGCCTCCGCGTGCGCTGCAGTGAGGCGGAGGCGTTCAATGACCTGCAGCGCCGCAGTAAAAACGCACTTCGAACGGGTGGAACCTTGAACAGAGTGGAGCCTTTTTAACGTTCCAGGAGAGCGGTGATTCAGCAGGTCGGCCTGCACGGCCTCGTTGATTTATGAGTGGCTCATCAGCGTTGCCATGTTTGCTCCACAGGGGCTGCAGAGGGCATGATCGGTGTCTTTGGGGTCAAAGGTCAACAGAGCAGGCTTCCCTCCCCTGTCTAATCTGTGATTTGAATTTCAGCACGGCGAGTTTCCTCCGCTGGTGTTTGAAATGATTACAATTACCCTTCCTGCTGTGGAGAAACTAATCCGTCCAAATGGGGCTCAATTACCAGCGAAGCCGTTTGTTGGGTTTAATCCGCCGACCGTCCACAGCGGCGGCCTGCTGCTGCAGCTGCTGCTGCTGCTGCTGCCGCCGCTGCTGCTGCTGCTGCTGCCGCTGCTGCTGCTGCCGCTGCTGCTGCCGCCGCTGCTGCTGCCGCTGCTGCTGCCGCTGCTGCTGCCGCTGCTGCTGCCGCCGCTGCTGCTGCTGCTGCTGCTGCCGCCGCCGCTGCTTCTCTTCTTCTTCTGCTCTTCATTTATCCTCCAGGTTTCCAGCCGAGTGGGAGGTGGTGTGACCGCGGCGGTCTGAACCGACCCCACCAGACTCACAGCCCGAGTCTCCTTCCTCTGAAATATTCATCCAAGGTCCTGAGACTTTGTTGAAATTCATGAATAATCACATATTTCAGAGCCACAAATTTTTACCATTTCCCTGAGACACGAAAATGAAGGCTCTCGACCGCCGCGTGACTCCGCCCCTTAGCGCCACCATCAGCGCAAACTTTGCATTTTAACCTGAATATTTAAGCATCACCTCTGGATCATAAACATACACATGAACCAGAAATCATGGAAGCTCCACAGACCTCCATGATTTCTGGTGGCTGGCTGCGGTAGAGATTATAAACCCCGCCTCCTCCATGTTAGTGGACGGGACTTGGACCAAATTAAATATCCAACATAAAATTTTCCTGAGGTAGTTTTTTATCAAACTGATGTTTGTTCAAGTGTTCATTTTGGTTCATTAAAAGTTTGGTCTTAATCATTTATTTGGAGTTAAAAATGTGGGCTTAGCATGATTCAGATTAGCGACGGAGCTCCAATTTAACATGTAAAGAATGAGAGTGGCTAATTTAGCAGGACGTTCTCCCCTCATCACCTCCTCATCCTCCTTCATCACCTCCTTCATCACCTCCTCATCCTCCTCTCACCCTTCATCACCCGTTTCCCTCCCTGACAAAGACTCAAAACGTTTTATCTATACGAAACACACCAGCGCATTAACAGCAGTGTGTGTGTGTGTGTGTGTGTATCAGACATGCGTGCTGGTAGAGGGAGATGGAAGCATAATAAGGGGGGAGGAGGGAGTTGAACCGAGGCGCAGCCGGTTCAGCACACACACACACACACACACACAGGCACAGGCAGGCACGCACGCACGCGCGCGCGCGCGCACACACACACACACACACACACACACACACACACACACACACACACACACACACACACACACACACACACACACACACACACTAAGAGGTCAGTCGGGATTTAAGGTGGCCAGATGTCAACGCTCAGTCGTGATATACTGACGTTAAAGAAACAGTCATTTGTAGTCAGTTAGCCTAGCTTAGCATACAGAGACATTTAAAACCTGGATGTGTGATCATGTCAGTGTGTGTTATTAATGCAGAAATCAAGATATATGAATTGCTGCCAATTTGCCCCAGTGGCCAACTGTGGTACTGCAACGCCAGAGAAAATTTCTCCCTTAAAAAGTCTATAAATCAGTAATTATAGAAATATTCCAGGAGCCAAAGTGTTTTTGACTTTTATTTCACCTAATTTCTCTGCAGAAGCTCCAAATCTGCCCATCTGTGACTCAGCAGGAAACGATTTTCAACATTAGCTCACAGAGCTCCAGCTATTCTCCTGACGATCATGTGATGGCATAACCACACGGGAGCGACAGAAATGAGGCTCCTGGTGCAGTATTATAAATTATTTTGCGAGTTAAAAATACTCTCAGTCAGTAAAAAAAAAAACATGCAGATGACATGGATGGTGGCTAAATATTTTTGATTATTCCCATCTTAATCTTTAACACATCTTGATCTGATAACGCTGCATCCAGCAGTTCAGTCCTCCGTGGTTAACAGAGGCAAACAGAGTTGGAAACTAACTGCGGCAGGTTTTTGTTGCTTTCGCAGAGCTGAAACTTGACGAAGTGCTGATGCGGCGTGGAGGCGTCGGCATGACGCGGCAGAAAGGAGGATTTGACAGGGAACAATCGTGCGGCTCAACGTCTGCCTGCACAGACGCAGATAAGCGCCGCGCCTGCTGTGGAGGCGTCGGCTTTCATTGTGAAGCAGCTTCAGAACAAGGCGAGGTGAATGTGCCTTTGTACCTGCGGCAGCTAAAGCTCACCTGAACGCCCGTAACGAGCCTGCAGACTGAAGGGGGAGAAAGGAGAGAGCAGCGTTCCAACAGGTAGGCGACTGTGGAGGCTGAAGCTAAATGCCAGAGGAGCCTGTACGGCGGCGGCGGCGAGTGACAAACGCAACACTGCTGCTTCTCTGGGAAGAAAGAACGCGTCGGCCAGGTGACAAATGTTTAGCGGCTTTGCATGGACAATTTAAGCTAAATGCTAACATCGGCGTGCTAACATCGGCGTGCTAACATCAGCATGGACTCTCAGTCGGAGAGGAGGATGTCGCCAAGATAAGAGCGGCACTGGGCGACTCCTCTCACCCGCTCCACCACTTGCCGGCCAATCACAGGAGCTCCTTCACTGATTGGCCGTTTTCCACCAACACAGGAAGTCGCTCCTGCCTGCGGCCACCAGGCTGCGTCATTCTTCTGTGTAACTACGGTAAATACTCACAGCAATAATTTGCATACTACAATATCTGCACACCGTGTAACTGCACTCATGTCTCAGTTTATCATATCGATTACGTTTGTGCCTGTTCCATATTGCACTGTTCTAAAGAAATATTTTACATTTCATTTCTACTTTAATTTAGTTTCTGTGGATTTGTTTAGATATTGTTCATATTTGGTCTGTTTTTATTTTGGTATATGTTCTTTGTTATACATTGGTACTTCCTTCTTGCATTTTTATATTTATGCTGACATGGCGCACCTGCGACCACACAGTGGGATGAATTTGCACGTTAATTAAGGGCAGTCATGGTGTTCAGTTAGCCAGAGACTGTTTCTAACCTGCAGGAGGCGCCGCTGCTTCCTCCTGTTCTACAAAAAACAATAAAAGTCCCGCCCACCTCTATCACGAGCCAGCTGTTTAACATTCATGTTTCCAAAAAACAGTTGGGATGGAAAGGTGCAAAACATGGAAACTCCATATTTAATTGAACAGTGTCACTTTAAATGTGATGCAGCAAAATCTGAAGAAATAAAGCGTTTTGGAAATTTGTGAAACATCTCACAGTCCATGAGGTTACCTGGCATCAGGTTGATTGGGTGTAAAAAGACAGGAGGGGTCACCTCCTCCTCCACCACCTCCAACAGAGCCACAATGTCACAATAATGTTTTTCAGTGTGAAACTCCAAAGAATGTCTGCAGGGTTTTATACCAAGAGAAGATCATCGGAGAAATGCAGCAGAGGACGATGGTGAGTGTGAGGACTCATTCACAGATTCAACCGCAAACATCAGCGAGGCTCCTCCAACCTCCACAGCAGGGAAGAAGATATTCTCTTGACCAAAAAGCTCCAGGTTTGTTCCAGCTGCCAACATCTGCGCCCGCATCTACTCCAGTCGTTTCTCCCTGTGGAAATGCTTCTTCCTGAGTTTCCACCACTTGGACCTAGAGCTTGAAGGTGGCTTGGATCTGTTTCTGAGGCCTCCTGAAGTCACGTCTCCACCATTCGAACCGGTCGGACTCACTGAGGGTTTCGACAGCAGAGGTCACAGGAACACCCGGAGATGGAGATGTTCTTACCGTCTGTCCGACTTCTCTGACTTTGAGGTTTGTGAGATGTGAAAATGGTGCCACGGCTGACGGCTCCCCTCCACCGTGCTTTAATCTCATCGTACATGCGTATTGTGGCAATAAAGCCATTCGACTCTTTACCCACGACACTCGAGAATGTCATCGGAAACTGGACGAGCGGTGAAAGCTCTCGTGTGTGTGTGTGTGTGTGTGTGTGTGTGGTTGCCGCACCTCTGACCAGTATGCTGGTGGATTTCTTGGCCGGGTTCCCCACGTTGTTGGACGCCATGCAGCTGTAGACGCCGCCGTCGTCCACGGTGACGGCGGGGAGGGTCAGCGTGCCGCCTTTCATGACGCTCCTCTTGGGGAGCTCCTCCTCGCCCGGCCTCAGCCACCTCAGGGTGGGCCGAGGGTCCCCGCCCGACGCCACACACACCAGCGTCACCGTCTCACCCGGGTTCACAACCAGGGGGTCGTCCAGGAGGAGCTTGATGGAGGGCGGGGCTTCAGGAGGAGGAGGAAACAGGAAAAGGAGACCAGCAGTGAAGAAGCGTGCGTTTATTCTTGGAGGTACATTTTTTGGGCCTCTTTGATGTTAGTATTCCTACGCCGAGGTTCCAGGAAGTGATGCACGACATTCCGCTGAAGATCAGCGGAGAGAGATGAACATATTGAACATATAGCAAGCGCTTCCACCCATATTGATTTTTTTTGGTTGGCTAAAATGTGTTTTTTGCCGAGTAAACCGAGCCGTCCCTTTAAGGGTTTTTAAGGGCGAATCCAACTCGTTGAAGCGACCGGTTTCATGAATTCCTCCATCCTGTCAATATTCAGTTTGCAGAGCTGATGCTGATGATTATTTTTATTTTAAACATGAGAATCACGCAGGCTACATAAACAAAGAAATCAAGAAAACACAATTGATGCAACAAGCAGCAAAAATAAAAAATCTTCCATGTCAGGATGAAGGTTGCAGCGACTGCTGACGTACATTCTCACCTTTATAAAAATGCTTTGAATTCGTGCTGCTTTGTCCATATTTTAACAAAAGATGCTTATGTCATTTTCAATGTGTGTCGCCTTGTTTGACTTTTGTCTCTGAGTGCCATGAAAAGAATATTTTGAATTACAAATACACTATTTTCTATATTAATTTGTCATTAAAGGGGCCGTGATTGGATTCTCTTCAAATGCCTTTGACAAGACGAGTTTACAGTGAAGCAGGAAGAGACGATTTAATGCCTCTGCATGGTCAATAAACTCAATAAACTCTATCAGCTGGAGATGAGGACAAAGTGCCTCCAAAGCCTCTTTGCACCGATGCAAGAATCAGTAACTGATAACATTGGTTTGTATCATTTTTTGTCATGCTAAATATATTTTATTGAATTGAGTTCTCTGGGAAAAACATAAAATCTTGCTAGAACTTTGTTGACCTCGTGTTCACTTAAATTGCAGCGGGAACGTGATATATGATGATGTATCCGAGACTAATATATATATGTACATTTGCATTGTTGAGGGATTTTTAATATCTGGTCATTGGTAAATAATGCATAGCTGCCATCTGAAGCTTCCCGTGCTCAGACTCCCATCGCAGAGAGACGGAAGCCGCGCAGCGTCGCACTGGCTGCCGCCGGCGCCGCGCGAGGAGCCGCGCAGGAAAGCGGCTAAATGCAGAAATAATAATGAGCGAGATAAAAATAGCACGCTCGACCTCTGTTAAGCTGACATCATGTAAATCCCATCAGCCTCTGGGGCGGCACAGCAGGATCTACTGTACAGGTCAGCGCGTGGAGTGATGCCGCCGCCGCCGCCGCCCCCGATGCCGCCGCTGATGCCGGCGCCGCTGATGCCGCCGCTGATGCCGGCGCCGCTGATGCCGCCGCTGATGCCGCTCGGGCCGCAGCATGAGCGGCATCAGCGGCGGCATCAGCGGCGGCATGACTTCTCAGGACACAAACACAAACCCACGGCCCTTTCCCTCCACCGCTAACATCCACATCCGCCCGTTCTATATGTGGAGACGACGCTCAGTGAATTGTATTAAAATGACCTGCTTTCACAATGACCTTTGACCTTCTGTTCACGTCACCTTTGAGGTTAGGTTGATATGTGTGTCAAATATAAAGAAATTCTCTTCATGGCACTTTTCTACCTTGACTGCACTCGAGTTGCCTCATTCACACGCTCACACACACACACGCACGCACGCACGCACGCACACACGCACACACACACACACACACACACACACACACACACACACACACACACACATTCATACTAGCGCCGAGAGGAAAAAAATCCATTCCTACATACTGCTACGCGGACGCTTCTGAATCAATTCAAAGATGTAAAAAAAGGATTTTTGTGAAATGTTAATTAATGATGAGATGTTGACCAAAATCTAATCAGCTCATCCTTCAGCCTGAGTTCATCTTGGAGCCGAACCTGAAGGAACCTGAAGGAACCTGATGGAAACCTGAAGGAACCTGAAGGAACCTGAGGGAAACTTGAAGGAACTTGAGGGAAATCGCTTGTGTTCATGAGAAGGATTTGAGTCAGAGAAGTTAACCTTTGACCTTTTGGTTTACAAAATGCCATTTGGTCTTATTAGAAAGGTTAATCCATCCATCTGCAGATGAAACCTTGAGAATGATCTGATCACCTCATCTCTGACCTACATTCACCGAAACACTGTATGTTCACAAGAAATGGACAGATTCGGGCCACGGTGACCTTTAACCTCTGACCACCAAAGTCTCCTAAGTTCGTCCTTGAGCTGATTACTTGATGATGATTCTCTCCTGATGAATCATGAATCATGTCCGTGAGGACAAAGCCACAAACATGATGGCCGCTCATGGCTGAAGATATTTCACAAGGATAGAAGCGCTTGTGTGCGTGCGTGTGTGTGTGTGTGTGTGCGTGTGTGTGTGTGCATGTGTGTGTGTGCGTGCGTGTGTGTGTGTACCTGTCCTGTTGTTCAGATTGAAGTGAGCACTCTTGTCTCTGATGCCGCAGACGTTCCTAACGGAGGAGATGCAGGTGTAGTTGGCGTAGTCCTGAGGACGAAGGTTCTTCAGCTTCAGGATCTTGGTCTCACCCTGAAACGGACACACACACGCACGCACACACACACACACACACACACACACACACACACACAGGCTTGTTAGCGACAGGTGATCATGACGAGTATGTGAATGAAATGAGGTGAGGAATGTTCTCATGTTCTCAGTGTAACTGGATTGACTGGAGTCTCCATGTGCCCTGTATCTACACCCATCAGCCATAACATTGTGGCCACTGACAGGTGAAGTGAATAACACTGATTATCTGGTTACCATGGCGCCTGTCAGTGGGCGGGATAAATCAGGCAGCCGGTGAACATGATGTGTTAGAAGCAGTAAAAATGTTGGAGTGTGAGGATCTGAGCCACTTTGACAAGGACCAAACTGTGATGTCTAGACGACCGGGTCAGAACATCTCCAGAACTGCAGCTCTTGTGGGGGGTTCCCGGTCTGCACTGGTCAGGAACCATCAAAAGTGGTCCAACAGGGTCATGGAGGCCAAGGCTCACTGATCCAGGTTTGGAGTGAAGGCTGGCCCGTGTGGTTCCGATCCACCAGACCAGCTACTGGAGCTCAGACTGCTGATAAAGAGAAGAAGGCGAGCTGGCGGAGGCAGTGTGAAGCTTTGGGCAATGTTCTGCTGGGGAACCTTGGGTCCTGCCATCCATGTGGATGTTCCTCTGACACGTAGCAGCTACCTAAGCATTGTAGCAGACCATGTCCCCCCTTCCATGGAAACGGTATTCCCTGATGGCAGCGGCCTCTTCCAGCAGGATAATGCTCCCTGCCACAAAGCAACAATGCTTCAGGAACGTTTGAGGAACACAACAACCAGTTCAAGGTGTTGACTCGGCCTCCAGGTTCCCCAGATCTCAATCCCATCCAGCATCTGTGGGATGTGCTGGACCAACAAGTCCAGATCCATGGAGGCTCCAGCTTGCGTTGCCGCC
>CAAKHG010005345.1:10235-20786 GCA_901007715.1 Dactylopterus volitans
CCCCCTTCCACTTCTCGCTCCGCGTCACTTTTTCCGTCCTCGACCGGCGACGACACACAAACATCGACCACATAATCAGCAACCTCAATAACGAGCCCATGATTCAGACTCGGTGTTTCTGCTTGATGGGTCCAAACATCACACTTATGGTGCGTTTCCACTGCGTGGTGTCGCCTCTACTCTGCTCTACTCTGCTCTACTTGGTCCTAAAGTACCTGGTGCATGAACCCGTGCCTGCCATTTCTAGGCAACCAAACTATTGTAACTCTGAATTTTTGCCACGCTGTGGTCGCTAACCCTCCTCGCCGTCCCTCCGTGCTGCTCTGTGCGTCTCCATGACGCGTTGAAGATGGCGTCACTATGACGACCGCTTATGCTGAGGCGGTTCTATCGCCTAATGGAAAATGACCCAGAGTAAGAACCTGATACCAAAGGCCTTTAGAGTAGTGGAGTAGGGTGGGGAAGAGTAGAGTAAAAAAAACAGAGTAGAGTAGCGTAGTGTGGCATAGAGAAGCTTAGAGTGGAGCAGAGCAGAGTAGAGTAGGGTGGAGTAGAGTGGAGTAGAGTAGGGTGGAGTAGAGTCACGTAGAGTAGAGTCGGGCAGGGTAGGGTGGAGTAGAGTATAGTGGAGTAGAGTAGAGTAGAGTTGGGTGGAGTCGAGCAGAGTAGAGTGGAGTAGAGTAGAGTAGAGTGGACTAGAATAGAGTACAGTTTAGTAGGGCGGAGTAGAATAGAGTAGGGTGGAGTAGAGTAGGGTAGGGTGGAGTAGAGTAGAGTAGAGTAGGGTGGAGTGGAGTAGGGTAGAGTAGAGTAGAGTAGAGTAGAGTAGAGTAGAGTAGGGTAGGGTGGAGTGGAGTGAGTAGAGTAGAGTAGAGTAGAGTAGAGTAGAGTGGACTAGAATAGAGTACAGTTTAGTAGGGCGGCGTAGAGTAGAGTAGGGTAGGGTGGAGTAGAGTAGAGTAGAGTAGAGTAGAGTAGAGTAGAGTAGAGTGGTGGGAAAGCATCATTGGCGACATGAATAAAGGAAGTGAGGCGCGTCTCTGCCGTTGTCATGGCGCCACTGACGCGATGCCGCTACATCTTGGACTCTCTTAACGGATTCTGCAGATGGTCGTCATGACGATGGTTCTGATTGGCCATCACAGAAACCACTTTGAGCCACTGTGACGCTGGTTCACATCAAAGCCAATAAACATGTCAAGCAGCAGCCACTTTTAAGGGGAGATGGATCAGGGAATGAAATATTCACATATTACACCATTTCTTAATTTCACCGTCTATTCCTCATCATTACCACAGGGTTTTGTTTCAGCCAATCACATCTTGTACATGAATTATCTCACCTAGCAACAGGGTCAACCCCGCCCCCTCCTCCAAATCCCTGCTAAGCTATGCTGGAAGCCTCCTGAGAACGATTCCTAGAACGTCTGTGAACGCGGCTCCTGGCCTGATGAAACACTCACAGACTCGTCAAAATCGAAAGAAATTAATTTCTTACGGAGTGATTTTACTTTGCTAATCTCTCAACGAGTCCTGAAAATATTTCACAGTAAAAGCCCTCAAGAAAAGTCTCCTGCACACACGTAAAAGGCTTTTAACTTGGGGGTTGGGGGGCGGGGGGGTCTCCATAAGACGCAGACCTGGTTCTGTGGCTGAGGTTCATGTTCATGTAACGCGCCATGGAGATAATGTGGTTCTTGGTTGGTAACGATGACTCAACGTCCTCAGATCGGTTGTATCGTCTTCCCCCTCTGCTGTTGCCGCCCTGCTGCCGGGTCGCCAGTTTTTCAGTTAACCTATGATGTTGTTTTTTGGGGTTTTTTTGGTCCTGAAATTTGGTTGATTTTTCCTGAATATTCTATGAATATGCAGTGGGGAGAGTTTTTAAAAGATGGACCCCGTGTCTGCACGACGACTGTGTTTCCCAGAGATACAACATATCCCACAGGTGTCCCAGACTGGACTAGTCCTAGGCCAGAATAGTTCCAGAGTGGCCCCAGAATGGTTCCAGAAAGGTCTTAGTTGAGTCCCAGAATGGCCCGGAAGAATCTAAGAATATTCCAGCCATGGTCCCATGAGGGTCTCAAAAGAATCCCTGGCATGTCACAGAAGAATCCCAGAGGAGTCTTGAATAGTCCTAGAATGGTCCTAGACTAGAATAATCCCAGAATGGCCGCAGAAGAGTCCTAGAATGGTTCCAGAATGGACTTAGAGGAGTCCCAGAGGCATACCAAAAACGGTCGGAGAGGAGTCCCAGAATGTTCACAGGGAAATCCCAGAGGTGTCCCGGAAGGCTCCAAGAATGGTGTTGTAAGAGTCCCTGAACGGTCCCACAAGAGTTCTGGAGACATACCTGAATTGTCCTTGAGGATTCCAAGAATGCTCCCAGAGGAGTTCTGGTGGTGTCCCAGAATTGTCCAAGAAGGATCCCAGAATTGTCCGGGAATTGTCCCAGGATGGTCCCAGATCAGTCCTAGAACGCTTCCAGAGTGGTCCAGAAGAGTCTCAGAGGCTTCTTAGAGCAGTGTGTGTGTGTGTGTGTGTGTGTGTGTGTGTGTGTGTGTGTGTGTGTGTGTGTGTGTGTGTGTGTGTGTGTGTGTGTGTGTGTGAGTTTGCCCAAAAATGTCCGACTGTTGGAGGAAGCTGCCGCGTCTTTTTAAAAACTCAACGGAGCCGTGTTCAGTAGGAACCCAGGTGACGGACGTGGCCACAGATGTTATTTGCTCATGAAACCCTGAATGCTGCTTTTATTGTACTTTTCTTGGTAAGTTGTTGTTGTTGTTTTTTTGTTGTCACTATTTTTCTTAACGACCCCCCCCCAAAAAAAAGCTGCCGCAAATGCAGGAATGCCGAGGATTAATGGGGGAATAATGGTCAACCCAGACGACGCTAACACCCGCTTAGCCGGGAGGTGTGTGCTGCTGCCGCCGCCGCCGCCGCCGCCGCCGCTGCAGCGCATCTGGCAGGGACAGCTGAGGACAAACACGGGAGGAAGTTACACGCAGGCCTACAGCGGGGACGCTCGAGTGTGTGTGTGTGTGCTGGTGGTGGGTCTTGGGGGGGGGGGTATAGTATATAGGCCGGTCTTAGAGGGAGGCTCCCACAAACACACTGGCTGACACACAAACTCAGAGCCTCACCAGGCCTGAATATTGCATGAGGTGTTCTCATGGGCCAGTGCAGAGCGTGCAAAGGTGGACTTCTGCACGCACACACACACACGCACGCACACGCACACGCACACACACACACACACATGCAAACGAACACACTTTTAAAGAGAGAGGAAGAGACAGAGCGACGGCACACTTGAAAACGCAAACACATGTATGCACACAAACAGGGCCAGTGGAGCTTGAGCTGATGTGGCCCGGAGCGCCACAACGCCCTGCCACCACACACACACGCACACACACGCACACACACGCTCGCACACTCACGCACACACACGCACGCACACACACGCTTGCATACGCTTAAGAGCCATCTGCAGCTGGAGATACAGCCGAGGCTTTACTGCTGACACCGAGACAGACAGAAAGAGGAGGCTGGGAAGGGAAGGCAGGGATGGTCGTGCCCCAGCGAATCAGGAGATTAAGGGGGGAGAAAAGAGGGTGATGAAGGGTGAAGGGGAGGGAGGAAATGGCGTGGAGATAAAATATATATGTATATATCTACTGTATGTATGTTGTGAATGTGTGTGTGTTTGTGTGTGTGTGTGTGTGGCACCGAACTGCCGGGGTTTTACCATCAGCTCAGTCCAAACCAAGAAACCGGCCTCAGCGACACATCCGCTGGGCAGCCACTTCCCAAAAAAAGCCACGGCCCGCGTGCAGCGGCCACGCGGCAGCCAGCAGCCAATGGGAGGCCTGCAATCTGCGACGGTAAATTGCTCCTCGCGAAAACAGCGAGTGTGTGCGCGATGAACACGGTGGAAAGTCCCAAAAAAACAAAACAAAAAGCAAGTCGATAGCCAAATTTGTCTTAAAGGGCCAGTCTGCGGATTTAACACGTCCCAGTCAGGCTTGCTGAGAAGATTCTCGTATTTGTTATCAACTGGGAGTTGTTAGTAAAAGACGCTGCCGAGCTGCATGATGGGAGTTGAAGGATGCCAGAGGCTAAAATGGCTGGAATGCCCTTCAAATTTCCATAAAATCCCAAACTCTGGAGGACACCTGGGGTTACTAGAAATGATTTCACACTTCTTGCTCATCTTGATGCACTCCAGAGTCTTGAGCTGGTGTAGTAGGGAAGCTCCTCCCGAGGTGGTGACGTCTGGAGCACCTGCAGCGTTCCTCCCGTTGATTTAGACGTCTGAGGAGCAGCGGAGAACTCGGAGAAGAAACGTGGAGTTAAATCAGCAGCTGGAGGCCGCAGGGTCTCCCGGGATGAAGCAAACAATCGTCGAAGCCCGCGGACTTCTTCTAATAACAAATTTGATTAAAAGAAAAAAAAAGGAAAAAGCAACCATAAAAACGGGGGAAATAAAACTCATTATCTGGTGTGAAGGTTCACAGCTCTGAGTCACTGCACCTGAACGTGTGAATCCAAACTCTCTGCTGAATATTGCTTCTTGTTAGCAGGTTATTATACAGAGTTCAGGTCAGAAGAACCTTATGATCCTCAGATCTCAGTTTAGAGCACATAAAATATTACTGGTCTGAATAGAAGTTGTTGGGGTTTTTTCCTGGCAGCAGGTGTGGATTATTATGTCATAGTTAGGGACGGGTATTTGAAAAATATTTTCATTATCAGTCATTGGGAAACTGTTGTTTAATTGCTGTTTTTCTATATTGAAAATGCATATGTGAGCAAATGGACAACAAAAACAACTCGTCAACTATATCAAATGATGTGAAAATCAAAAATCTAATATTACTGACAGTGCGCATAGACCTTGAACGCATCCTGATGTCAAACAGCAGAGTGGCTCACATAAAGGTGGAGGGGGCGGAGCTTGGCTTGGGGAGGGGGGGTTATGGTTCCAGACTAGAGTAGTCCCAGAATGATCCCAGAATGGTCCCAGAATGGTCCCAGAAACGGTCCCAGAAATGGTCCCAGAATGGTCCCAGAAGAGTTCCACAAATATCGATCATCAATTAACGATGCCCATCCCTAGTTACAGGATTATATTCCAAACTTTTAAATGTCACCACTCATTCACGACAACAAGAGGCGCCAAATATCTGTAAAGCGAGCAATCCCGCGGGTGTGCCTGCTGGACGATAATACTTTCCAAATAAAGTGGTCCTCAGTTCTGATTGTAAGACGCTGCGTGGCGGTGGGGGAGGGGCGGGGGGCGTCTTCCAGTCAGGATCGTTTTACAGTTGGACCAACACATAACTCTGCATTACAGCCCTGACTGAGGAAATAAGAATTCCATCACAATTGTGGCCTCAATCTGAAAATTCCGAATAGTTGAAATATAAAAATGTAGCTGTCTGAAATATAAAAATGTAGCTGTGTGAAATATGTCTGAAATATAAAAATGTAGCTGTCTGAAATATGTCTGAAATATAAAAATGTAGCTGTTCGCGGTGGATTGTGACTGTAATTTTGGCCAGTTAACCAAAAACAAACCAATAAATAAACAAGGCGCACTCGGGCGACGCATCCTGGAGTCATACGAGGCTGCTCGCTGGTTCACACCTCGCCATCTCCGGCTGAATCCATGGGGGGGGGTCCTTATGCATAGAGGGGTCAGTAAGGCATGTGAATGTGGCCCCGCGTCGGCCCGGCAAGCTCGAGTGAAGATTGTTCCCACAGGGATGAAAGTCCTTGGAGGAAAAAAAAAAAAAAAAACCTATTCCTATTACAAAAACACATGAATGGGAGTAAACGGCCGCCTCTGCTGACCTCGCCGCCGACCTCTCTGCTAGTCGTTATGCAAATGAGCTGGCAGGGTTTTTTTCAGCCTCCTGATACTGTACACTTCTTCTGCTCCTGATGGTCTGGTCTGCTTCCAGGTCTCGTCCTCCGGCTTGTTGTTGTTGTTCGAAAAGGTCTCCGGGTAACAACAGGGCCCATGCCAGAGGGGTGAGGAGGATGGGAGGACGGGGAGGAGGAGGGCCCAGCTGTCCCTAACCCTGCCCTGCCTGTAAGCCGGCCGGCGGCCAGCCATAGAGTCGCCATCAACAACACCAGAATAAAATCAACAACTCTCAGGCCAGACCAGGACCGGCGGACTGGTTCAGACCGGATTCAAGGGAGGGACTCAACCTTCACGTCTGAGCCAGAACACAAATGCAAACGAGACAGCCCGCCAAAATGGAGCCAAGCCACCGAGCAGGGGCGGCCACCATGGCGATAAGCCCCGCCTCCTCCATGTCGGAGGGTGGGACTTGGACGAAAACAAAATACCAACTTCATGTCATTTTTTTCCTTAAAGATAGTTTCCGTAAATCCAAGTAGTTTCACAAACATCACAGCAATGTCTGTTGAAGTGTTCATTTTTCTAACGAGTTTGGTTTTAATTAGTTATTTGATGCTATAGGAAGGGGGCGTGGCTTCATGATTGACAGCCATAGATGCGTATTGGATTAAAAATGTCTCTCTGTTGAAATCATATGTGCAGTTCAGCCCTGCAGCGAAGGAAAATCTAACGGCACCACAAAGGAGGAAGTGGCTAACGGCGAGGCAGGATGGAGAGGCGGAAGTGAAAACCTGCTTAGGAACATAGCAGCATCACGGAGAGCAAAATATCCTGACGCCGTTTGAAAATGCAATTCCAGCTCATGTTGTACATTGTATCAGATGAGAAGTGAAAAGAGGAGCGCCGCCCCCCCTACAAACCGTTACGCTAGGGTTAGCTAGACGAGGAACGGCGTCGTCCCTGCAAACCATCACGCTAATGTTAGCTAGACGAGGAACGGCGTCGTCCCTGCAAACCATCACGCTAATGTTAGCTAGACGAGGAACGGCGTCCTCCCTGCAAACCATCACGCTAATGTTAGCTAGACGAGGAACGGCGTCCTCCCTGCAAACCATCACGCTAATGTTAGCTATAGCTACCAACGGACCATAGATTTGTAGCGTTTTCTACGATTGGTTAAAGAAAATGAATAAATACGACCTTATTAAGAACCGTACATTAGAAAATCAAGAACATGTGCTAATGCTAACTTTGAGTAAACCTATCACTCACAACTGAGGTGGGCGGGACTTCAATACCGTGACCCCATTTCCTGATCACCACGCAACAGAGTGACATCACCAGCACAAGATGGCGGCGTCTGTGTTCGGCATCATTCAGTTTCATTTCTGAACAACAGGGGGCGGTGGAGGCCAGATTATAGAAACGGTCTGATCATAAGCAGTCGGATCGTATGTGTCTGTGTGTTGTGGTGTTGAAACCTCCAGCAGATGAAGAGGCATAAAACAACAATTAAAAAAAAATAAAAATAAAAACATGAAAGTGTGATCGGAGCCAATTCTCATTTGCAAAAAATCGCTGGAACCGCGTCTTCTTCTTTGGCTGTGAACTGAAGTCGCCGGCGTTTCCTGCAGCTGCAAACAACAACAACGACAACGACAAAAAGAAATGAAGGCGCCGTCTGGGCGTGTTGGGATAAAAACTGAAAGAGGAAAAGTCGCAGGTTGCCACGGTTACACCGCTGCATTCAGGGTCTCTTTGCGAGGCTGCCCTGGATCCAGGACCGGACTTGATGAGGTCTGAATGAGTCCGAGGAGGAAGATGAACTACCGACAGTCAGCGCCGTCGATGTCATTGATCCCGCAATCAACAGCGTGTCACTTATCTGGATTAAACCACACACACACACACACACACGCACGCACCGAGAGGCCGCCGCCCCCCCTCGCCGTCCTCCCCCCCACCCCCATCCGTCTCCACGCGTTACCTCGATGATGTCGGCGTTGGTCCGGCTCTCGTGCGGCTCGTTGTACTCGGTGTACTTGAGCAGGACCTTGTCCATGTCGGTGCTGGCGTACTGGAACAGCTTGTTGGTGCTGTTGAAGATGATGAGGGCGATCTCGCAGTCGCAGAGCACGCTCAGCTCGTACGCCTTCTTCATCAGGCCGAACTTGCGCTTGGTGAAGGTCACCTGCAGGCGGGAGGGCAGGGAACGAGAACCACCGTCAGCTCACTGCCACCTCATTGGCCGCTCGCCCGGACTCCGCCCAAAAAACACCATTTGTTGAACTGAATCAAATTATACTGATTACATTTAACATATTACATCAATTACTATTTTATTATTAATTGTTATCATTTGTAGTACCTTAAATTATTTATACGATGATATTCTTTATTATATCAGTTATTTGGGACTTTAGGACTTCTGAGTGTTTCTCTTGTCGAATTTAACTCATATTATGATGTTATCATGTTGTGTTATTACTTTGATTGCTATTATTTTTACTGCACTTTTTATTTTTTCAAATAAAACTGATTATTACTGACAGGGTTTTTAAGTTATAATTATTATCATTATTTATTGCCCCTTTTATTATTTTTCTAATGTTTTTTAATAAAATTTATTCATGCTGATTTTTATTTTGGGGTTTATTTTGCTAGTTTTTCGGATGAATTAAACTGTAAACAGACTTCCTGTTAATAAAAACAACAGCTGTCTGAAAAGGGCACACCAACACACACACACACACACACACACGCACGCACGCACGCACGCACGCACGCACACATTCTATTGTCAGATTATCAACTGTTATTGAGTATCATTTGAGAATGGAGATTTTTTTAAGGTCTTGACAACTTCATTTTAAGGTAGAAAAAAATAATCACAGGTCAACTATGTCCTAAAGGTCAAAGGTGAAGCAGGAAGTCAGTGACGGTGGTTTGCAGTTTGGGTTAAAAATGCTTATTTATTTCGAGCGCCGCCATCTTGAGCCGGACCCCCTCGCCCCCGGCGCCGCAGGTCGAGCCGCCATGTTTGGTAGCTAACAAATGAAACACACACCCTTTAATTCTGTAGCTAAACGCCCCGAGCTAATTCTTCCATCAAGTGTGAACCAGTCCTGAGGAGTTGTGGGGACCAAGAATGCATGAATGTCCTGATAAAGACAGAAAGCATGCACACACACACACACACACACGCACACATGCGCGCGCGCGCACACACACACAAGCAGAGAGGCCTCAGTGTGCCATCATGGCGTCCGGGGTCAGTCCTGCCCCACTGCCGGCGTCAGGAAGCACATGTGCCTGCATTTCCTGTCATAACAGGAAAAGACAAACCGCTCCCCCAGCCAGAAGTTGGTGTGTGTTCCCGTGTGTGTGTGTGTGTGTGTGTGTGTGTGTGTGCGTGTGTGACGACTGATAATCAGCTCCTGGTTGCTGTGTGTTCATACAACGCTGCTGTCGGCTACATTACGCTACATTATGCTACATTACGCTACATTACGCTGCATCATGCTACATTATTGTACATTAGCTCAGTGCTGTAAAATGTCGCTGTCTGTCATGATTTCAGCCGCCTGCGATTCCCCCGCTTGCACGCTATTACCCCCAGCGCCCCCCCGCTGCCACGAACGCGCAGCTAACCCTCCCAATAATACATCCACATGCCACACAACCGTGGTACTGGACATCTCCATCATATCGTGAACACATAAGAGCCACATGAGCATTTTCTTTGAACGCACTCCTCACATTTATCTTCATTAAGTACTGAGTTACGCAGTTATACTTTATTTTTGACCTTTCAGGCAACGCACTGCACTAATTACTATTATATTATACTATTATTGTTGTTGTTGTTGTTGTCTTGGTAGAGTTTGAATCCAGACTCGCAGTCACAGCTTGTGAGGATCATATGACGTTACATCACCAGTCTGAGGAACTATGGTGTGTCTGTGGCTGTATTGTGTGTGTGTGTGTGTGTGAGAAGGATGAATGAGTGTGTGTGTGTGTGTGTGTGTGTGTGTGTGTGTGTGTGTGTGTGTGTGTGTGCGTGCGTGTACATTTGAAGCCTTTTCAGCAACAAGGCCTTCAACCCCAAAGCTTTTACATCAGCCATAAAGTTGCGGCAGGTCTGTGACGGCGTTACGCTACATGGCGCCGCATGAGTGTTACTGTAGAAGAATACGACAGTACTTTACACGATACGGATGTGAGCGCGGGAGACTGTTACACTGCTCAGATTTTACGCTATTTCACACTTCACGTAAGTTACACGATAATATTATACTACAACAAGGTTTCACTACATGAATGTTACATTTCAACCATGTACATTATGTTATGTCGAAGTAATTTCCCCCTGGAATCAATAAAGTACTCTGGTTCTGTTACCCTACATGAACGTTAACCTACATGAACGTTACACTACATGAATGTTACACTAAATGAACGTTACCCTACATGAACGCAACCCTTCATGAACGTTACCCTGCATGAACGTTACCCTACATGAACGTTACACTAAATGAATGCTAGCCTACATGAGTGTTACCCTACATGAACGCTACCCTACATGAACCCGACCCTTCATGAACGCTACCCTTCATGAACGCTACCCTACATGAGTGTTACCCTACATGAGTGTTACCCTACATGAGTGTTACCCTACA
>CAAKHG010005354.1:3740-19771 GCA_901007715.1 Dactylopterus volitans
GTGCATAATAAGACCTCTACTGTTTCAGATGTTTAGAAATGGCTTTCAATACCTGGCCATTAATATTCAAAGAGACTTGCAGAACCTGCATAAGGGAAACTTTGCTCCTCTATTTAGAAGGTTAAATATGATTTAAATAACTGCGAAACACCTACCTTGTCCTTGGCAGAGAAAGTGAACTGTATGAAAGTGAATGTGCTCCTCAAACTCCTTTATCCGTTTTAAGGCATTCCACTTTATATACCAAAATCTTTCCTCAAATCTATCGATAAAGATTTTCTTTTATTCATATGAAGTGGTAAGAACCCCACAGCACACATGGAACTACAACAGGTCTGAACTACAGTTGTTTAAGTCTTCCCAACCTTTGCTATTCATATTGAGCTGCTAATTTTCAAAAATTCTCTACTGGTTTCAATCTCCAGATAGTGATTGGTGCCGATGAAAATTATCCGGCCATCTCTCACAGCCTTGGTCTCTTCTGGCTTTATTCTGTCTCAGACTGTACTCATAATCCAATCGTCCTCAATATCCCTAAAATATGGCTTCAATTAAGACAAAACTTTGGGTTCCAACATTTTATTCATTTAGGCTACATGCAGTAACCTTTTTTTCCCCCCAGCTACATTATATTCTGCATTCGCTTCAATATTTAAGCCTCACAAAGATCAAGGCAGACTGTGTGGACGCGTTAGGGGACGTGATAGAGGAGGACGTGGACTTGTGCTCAACAGAGTAGGATGACAGCACTTTTTGTGCATAGTGAATAAAGATTTAATTTTAAGCCTTATGTCAGCTTTCCAAAGCAGGTTTGGCTATAATATGTGAGTTCAGGTGCAAGTTTTGACAGGTGTCAATGTGCCCCTGTCAATATAACCCTGGTTATATGTCCTGGTCATGTCTGGTCTGTCGTCTTTAAAACACTGATGCCCGTAACATTGATTTCCAACCAAATTTATCAGTTGTAATATTTGGTATGACGGACTAAAAAAAAACAAAAACAAACATTCAATAAGAAATAAACATAAAAATATTATTGCTTTTACGATGCTGCTCGCATGAAGAATTTCATTACAGTGGAAATCATCAAACCCACATAAAGTGTCTCTGTGGCTGAGTGCCATGATGCACTTTATACAACTGGAGAAAATGAAACGCTCCCTGAGAGGGTTGAAGGACAAATTATTTTCTGCTTGGGACACAACAACACTCCCCCTTCCCCCGGCCCCCTGTGGACCGTCACCTAATTGAGATGGAGGGGTGTGAGTGTGATCCCAGGATCCCAGGGATCCCATGAACTATGTTGTCAGGAGCAAGAGCCCCTGGTAGGGTCTCCCATGGCAAATTGGTTTTGGGTGAAGGGTCATACAAAGAATGGTCCATAAAGACACACATGGGCAGGGTTACCGAGGCCCCACCCTGGAGCCAGGCCTGGGGAAAGAGGGCCTATCAGTGAGCACCTTGTGGCCGGGCCTTTGCCTATGGGGTCCGGTCAGGTTCAGCCCAAAGCAGAGACATGGGTCCGTCCTCCAGCAGGCCCACCACCTGCAGGAGGAACCATATGGGTCTGGTGCAATGTGGATCGGACGGCAGGCCACCGCTGCCCCCGCGACCCAGGTAAGAGGAAGAAAACGAGACAAGGAGACAATTCTAATATATGAAGGAAAAGCACAGGACTATACCTGATTTTACACAAACCATACACGTCTGCATGGACTCATATATATATATATTTTTACACAGGCTTTGTTTTCCCTCCCTCTCTCACTCTCCCTCCGGGTGTCAAACCCATCATAAAAAATGAAGGCTTGAACGAGCATCAGTGTGATTAAAAAAACCCCACCAGAAACGACAGAAGCCAACTTGAAGCTTGGCGAGGGGAGTCCCCGCTCGACACGGAGGAGGTGGGGTTTACTGCCTCTACGGCAGCCGGCCACCAGGGGGCCATCAACACTTTTGGTTTTTCATTTTCGAGGGGCTCTCACGCTGTCTGGTTATAATATGGAGTTTATGTCCACTGGCCCCCCCCACTGATATATTGGTGTGTATCTTTTTAGCTTTCTAAAAACACAATGTTGACTTAATGAATGCAGCGCACCGACTGAGGGCTCGGCCTGCGTCGCGTGCTGTGCATAAATTAGGGAACCACTTAACACAAATGGTGCCATTATTCTTTGGTCGTTACTTTGTGCAATCATTCACGGCAAATAGAGCAAAAAAAAAACAAAAAAAAAACGTGTCGGGTGCCACTTTAAATAAAACATCGGCCGATGGAAGATAATGTGATGGTCATTAGCTGCAGATAAGCAAATAAAATGAAAACGTTTTGTCAGCCGAAGCCAAACGGGAGCTCCACTTGTTAGTTCATCACAGACTTTACAGTAAAAGCGTGTTGGTTGGTGATTGGACGTCAAGAGGCTGATCAAGCTACTTCACGTACGTATCACTATCGATGTACTAAGGCTCAGTTTAGTCCAGAAACAATTCAATGAAGAGATACTATTTAGGTGTCCATCCTCCAATAGGTTCATTTTGATCATTTGCAGCTCATGTCTGAGTAAAAGGGAGTTTCATCCCTGTTGATTATCAGCAGTATTTTCTGCCAAGCAGAATCACAGACTGTAAACGAGACAAAGGGAATGTCAGAAAGTCATCTGGAGCTAATTACAGTCCCGTCAAACACAAAGAATCACAGCAACCTAAGAGGGAAGAAATTATTCTGAAGGGCTTCGCGGTCTTCGACCAGCGGGTAGAGATTTTATGCAACACTGCCCCCCTCTGGTCAGAACGCGTCCTTCATTTCAATGGCCGGTCAAAAATCAGTTTCTTGCCAGCAGACGGACGGATTATGATATGACAAAATGCTCAAATGTAAATCACAAGTTCTTTTAATTTCTGAGTGGACTGCTCGTTTGGACAGTGTGGTTTGCAAAAGTTTTACAGATTTCCGTATCAAAAAAGTAAATATATTTTCATCATTGCTACTCATAAACATTTAAGGAAACCTTTACAGTTAAAACATGTCAGCATTACTGAAGATGTACAATATAAAGTCGATCAAATCTACACAGATGGTCTATACAAGTGCAGCCAACTAAGGACTTGCATATATCGTGTACAATAAAACAGCCAGGAAAATAAAAATATGTACATTTTCCTGCTGGAATAATTCAATTATAGAATTTTGAGCTCAAAACATTTAAATGTTCTATACATCTGATTAAGCAACATAAGGTGCTTTATTATAAAATAGCCTAGTTATGTGCTCCATGAGAATCATTCAATAATCGACACAGTAAAATGCACGTTTGGGATGTCTCGGACGAATCGGCGCTCAGCATCACGCTTGTTGGACCATTCACATTTCGTCTGAGGCTCATGACGGGCGTTTGATCACCTGAATCATCCTGACAGTCGTGGCAAACACACACAAACGGAGCCGATATGAAGAACTGTCGGCTCCGTTTGCTTGATGACGGGGGAAGAGCGCCGGCGTGCGCGGAAGGCAGGTGAAGGGAAGGTGAGTGATGGCCCCGCAAGTGTCCTCAAAGGTCAGTCCAATCCTTTTATTAGCTGGGCAGAGTGAGTGAGCGTGTGTGTGTGTGTTTGTGTGTGTGTGTGTGCGTGTGTGTCCTTTAGAATTGGCACCTCCACCATGGACGACCCGGCAAAGTCCACCTGAACTCCATGGACATACGAACAGAGGCCCTCCAGTGGCTGAACTGGTCTGAAGCTCTACTCAGCCGAGCTTCCAGCGATCGACAACAACGTCTTGAAGCAGGTTAGTAGACAGTCAGTAGTAAAACGGACCAGATGGGACCACATGTTCAGCTCAAGGTGGGTGGGGTGCTGGACCTCCATCTCCTCACTTCCAGTTTAAGTCTTTCACTGGGCGTTATGGACAGCTAAGGCCTGTGGAACCTGGTGGGAACAAAGGGAAAAGGTCACAAAGTTAATCTGGACATGAAATTTCCACTACGGAAGTCCTCGGGGGGGAAAGCGGCACATGCAGCTTTCTTCTAAAGAAGAAGAAAGACTGAACACGCTGAATATTGATGAGTGAGCTGAATAAAGTCAGAACAGTAGAGGTGAATTATTGATGGGGTTCGGGGCTGTGTGGAGCCTCACCGCGTGTATATCCTGCTTTCTTCATGAACCTCCATCTCTGAACTCTTGAATTCGTTGAGCTCCTTGCGGATGGCAGCCTGGCGTGAGGCGTGACAAAAACGGCAATTCAGAAAAATATTTGAAAACCAACTTGCAAGCAATAGTGTCTCTTTTTTTTTTTTATCTTCTAGGTTTCGCTTGAGACCCTCTCCACATGACAATACATATGATTTATATCCGTGCATGTTTTACTGGACCAGGTAATTTACTTCACACTCGACAGAGCCAATAAGCAGCATCTGTGCGCATTCTCAGGATTCCTCTGCTCAGAATGCAAATCCTCTCTGAGCTGACCCAAGTGAAAGCTGCTGCTTTTGAAATGCACGCTGGCTTAGGATAAATCTTGCTAAGGAGCTCGACACCAAGACAGCCCTTTTGGGATGAGGGAAAGGTGTCAGGCGGATGTTTGAGCGTGAAGGGGATGGATGCCGAGCCTCACCTTGTCAGCAGGAGTGAGCTTGGTCCAGGGTTTATCTGCTCGCCGGTCATAATCTTGGGCGTGTGTGCTCTCCACGTACTCGTGGAAACGCAGGATCTTTCTGGCCTGGAGTTCGGCCACCGTGGGTCTCTGCGAGAGCTGTGGAATCAACGCAAAGCACGTTTACTCGGGTCGTGTTTTCTCGCTCGTATAGGGAAGATGATTATCTGAACCACCCCGGCTCGTGTATCACGCGGTCACTGTCTTGCGTCCTGACCTTTCTCGTGAGCCTCCGTTTGATCTCGCACCTCTCCAGTCTTCTGTCCGTTTCATTCTTGGCTGCGGAGGAAAAAAAAAAACGACATTCCATGAGACGCAGGAAATGCCACCGCCGGTCAAGTGGATGTGACCTGATGTGGCCGAGCTAACATCTCGGATGACTGCTGGCGTCGGCGCCGGCAGCAGCTCAGACACTGGAGGCTGGTATGAACCCGGAATCAAAATGTGCTGACAGACTTGCAGAGCTGCTGTGTTCATACATGAGGGTGGGACCTGGCTTGGCAAGATGCTGACGCTGCGCTATTCAGGTGAACTCAATTGGACTCTGCTCGTGTTTATTAACGGAGGGACGTTGTTTTTTGGTTGTTGTTGTGTTTTTTTCCCAAAATACAAGCATCGGCTTTTTTGTTTGTGCGTTTTTAAAGTTTTTTTTATGTATGGTGATGAAAGTTTTTGTAGTGATTGGGTCCAGGAGATCTTTTCTTCATGGATTCTTTAACATCGTGGAATATTGCACTTTTCTGCAGTGAACATAAGCAAAGCTAAGAGAGAACCCCTGACAGGCTCATTATATTATTATTAATTATGATATTGACGTTAAGTAAACACAATAGAAAATAACATTAGCCTGCCTCTGCCCTTCTTAAGGAACGGCATCTTTCTTTATGACCAAGAGCTTTGATGGAGGATTTCTTTCTGTCCGACTGCCAGAGGACATCCGGTCAAAATGGTTTAAGAGTGCGTGAGGACAATCGTGTTTTCATCCATGTGTTGTCGGCCGTGACTTCCAAACACGTGCCATGTGTGAAGCGTGAATGTGGCTCCAGGCTAGTAGGCTAAGAGCGACATTTAGGCTAAAACATGGTGTAAATGATGCCGTTTTGAGTTGAATTTGAATGTCGGGGCTTGAATAACACCACAGGAGGCATCTTATCTATTTTCTTTTTTGTTCAACAAAGTGGGCAACGTTTACTAGATTTGTCTGCCATGCCGTTTAACTGCAAAAGTGTTGTGGTGGACTCAACCGCTTCAGCCACCCCTCCATTAGAATAGCGGTGAGCAGATAATGAGTGAATTTTCATTTTTTGGGTGAACTATTCCTCTAAGTGTCACTGCGGGTCTCCGACTGACACAGCTGTCATTCTCGCGTCCAGCTGCCACAGCGTTAACACTGTGCATGCTGATCTTAAAATAAGATCGTGGTCTGGGACGTTGGCGCATTGCTATCTTGAGGCTGCAGAGGATGACGTCACAAAGGACCAACGGAAATCTGGTTGATGCCATTTAATGGGTGCAGAATTCAGGTAGGAAAATGTGCCTACCTAGGCAGGCGCTCATTGTGATTGTGGTACATGGATGTGCAGCAACACACAAATATGAGATTATAACTCGCAAAAATTGCAACGTGAGGAACGATTATTTTGTGCACTAAGCCTGCTTCACCTCGGAAAGCGCTAAATTGCTGATTACAGGTATCTTCTAGCACTTTTTCAGCTCTTTGGAACCGTCATACAAAGCTGTGCTCTACTGGTTTGACCAAAGGATCCTAAGTTTACACTGCATATGTATGAAATGACTGAAGAAATCCACCGCAGCAGAAACAGTAAGTGCATCTCCTTATTAAGAATGAAGCACAGTGGCACAACTTCATTAATTATTTAAATCCCTCAACACGGTGTCAGGATTGGTTAGGATATGACAGCCATGAATAGTCTTTTCTTCTACACAATGCGATCCATGTGGAGTGAAGCTGCCGTCCTCCTGGTAAACCCTCCATTCTGTCGGTCCATGAAAGCTTTCCAGCTGATTTCATTGTTGCGTTATGTAGTTTTTTTTGGGGGGATTTAAGATTCTTATTCTGTTGATGTTTGCAATGAGTGCAGTAACAACCGGCAATTATCTCGTGACATTCACGCAGCAAACCCAGAAACCGTAATTACAAACTTGACAGAAGAAATGAATTAATTTTCTTATTCAAATGACGAGCACAATGCCATGCGGTTCTGGTTTAATTTCTTTGAAAACAACTTTAGCCGGACCCCTTTCATTTCATGCATGAGCAGACCCTGTTCTTCAGTAAAAAAAAAAAGTTCATTGCTCCAATCTAACTGGCTAAATATCTGGGAGGAGTTGGCGAGAAGCTGCACCCACAAGCTCTAATGAGAGTCTTTGACACTTTGTGAGAGGGAACCCGAGAGCAGGGATGGTAGTTAAAAGTATATCCACGTTGACCCCCGTGGGACACATGGCTGCAGAGGGTTTGGTTTGTAGGATATCAGCTCCTCTTTTTGCTGGCCGCATCTTTGTGATAAAAGTTCTGAGAGCAGCTTGTCTGGGCCTTGTCCTGGTGAATCGTCATGCAGTGTCTGCATCACAACCACTGCAAGACGACCGACTCCAGGCAGCAGAAGTGCAGCTCGAAAACGCCTGCGATCTGACGACTGTGAGTCCTGTAGTGCCCAATTAACCACTTTCTATTTGTCTCCTCACCAAACAGAAATGGCAGGTGTGTGTACGCTGTTTCCTTCACTGTGAAGACCAGAGGGTTTACCTACATTCGTATTACCACGAAAGAAACTGCGGCGTCAGCTGCAGAGTCGTCTATAATGTCCACACAAACAGCCGCTGTGGGTGAGCAGCCACTTTTTCTATCAATAGCAAAAAGTTTGCTTTTTGACCTTCAGGAATGAAATGCAAAAAAAGTAAAATACTTAAAATATGGGAAAGAGGGAAAGAAAAAGCTTGACTCTCACCTTGAAGGATGTTCCTCTGCTCCAGCTCCTCTGCTGTCGGCCTCTGACTCAGCCGCCTGCAGACAGAAATCACTGCTCAACTTCTTAAGCCCCGCAAGGACACATACGGTGTTTGGAGTCGTGACCGAGTGCGTTCGATTCTCGCAGGCGGAGGGAGTTATAAATCACGTATTACAACCATTATACTTATGAGTGGGATGCATTTATCATCCTCATGCATTAGCCTGCTGATATGTTGGAGAGCAGCAGCTCTTTACCGTGTTAGTGTGGTACCGATCCTGGTCCTCACTGCCACCCACTGTTCCCGGTTGTGCCAGCTCATGCCGTCATGGTTCTCCTGGGCTTCCCTCTCCTCTCGCTCTTGTCTTTCCAACTTCAGGGCCAACGTGTCCTTCCTCTTCACACGGCTGGCCAGCCCACCTGCACAGTAATGCATACTGTCACCATGTTGCTGTAGGTTTTCTTGTATTAGAGGGGAAATCTAGAATCTAAACTTTTCTATGTGCATTGCTATTGCATCGACTCATTAGGCGTTTGATTTCACCCAAAGCCACTTACAAGTCAGGTGCGACATTCCAGCTTCGGTACTCGGGATGAGCCGAGTACTCAGCTGAAACAAGCATCTGGTACAGAGAATGTCCTTTTAACAGGCATCATCCAAGTAAAATATGCCATTATCTGTACTTGTGACAAAGTTAACTCCTAACTGTGTCATGAGCAACTAATTGTGTCCATATTGTTCCTTGACAGGCCAGCGACACACAGCTCCGCTGGCCTATCGGCTCCGCTCAGCCGTGATCTCTCCACCCTCTTCTCATTTTCATCCGTTTCGAGTTACTTCGATAACTCGGCTCAAACTGGACGCAGTGCAGCGCAACTATCCCCCTTCCCCCAAACACACTCACTCCGTGAGCAGCGGAGTGATGCCGGCCATTTAGGATGATTGAAAACTGGATGGGCTGCTGAATTCTGGACCATATGTGAGACCTACGCTGTGCATGCTGGGAGAAGGGCAAAGGACAGCTGGCCATGAACCAGGCGACCACAGCTGAGGTGAGCTATGCTGGCAATGTGATGATTGGCTAGTTTGACTAGGAGTTCAGTCTTGGAGAGGTTGTTGCTGTTAATCATCTCAGTTGGTTCGTGAATGGGAGGCCTGGATGAAGGTTTCGAGTGCGTCACATACAAAAGAAAACGCTGAGAGATAAGATCTGATTTACATGTCAGTGTGACCATGTGGCCTCTGTGTTTTAAATCATTATTGCTTATGATATAAAACTCCAGGTTGGAGTGAGAATTGTGTGAGTGATTCAGAGTGATTAGAGTCGAGAACTAACTTTACATGATGTTTTCAAAACAATGATTTTCTCTCTCGCCCTCTTTATAATGCATTCACAAGTCCATAAATGGAGAAAATATGGTTTAAGGGCCAGAATCTGGCCTGCCATGTCCTCAAAAGGAAGACAAATGGACCCCCAGGAAACAATAAAAGTTAGTTAATGGATCATTCGATTGATCCTTACAGTGAGTCTGTACCGCTTTTTAACTTGATTCCCACCAAGAGTTCAAAAGTTTCAGGTTAGCGTAAATTTCATTCAAGGGATACGACAGGTTTGAAATACTGACGAAATTCCTTGCCAGTTGAAACTGTGGATTGTTTCTTCAGTAATATTTTCACTGTACCTTCAGAGTACACCTGACTGATGCATAAAGTTGGAAAAAAGGATCTTTAACATTTATCAAATGCGTGTTTGACACCATTCAGCACTCTGTTTCATGTTTCAGGGAGGTTGTCCAATGTGCAGCTCCCTGCGTTTTTCATCAGTCATTTGAAAATGTTTTTAGTTGCATCATATCCAAAGACAGTCGCAATCTGGAGCCCTGCACACTCAAGAGGGCTGCTCTGACTGACAATGAGTTAGCTTTGAACACCGTGGTTGCACTTCACTAGAGTCAATCTTTGAACCCATCAGCTGTGAAATAATTTCAGGGTTTCCAGTTCAGCCAGCAGATATCAGCTAGGATTGCAACCTGAGACGTGAGAATGGTGTTGAAGATTAGAGAAAAGTCTACACTGTGAAAATGTTGAAATCATACCCGTGTTTTCTATTAATCGCCGTTTTATTGTGTGTCAGTTCTGATATCATACTTCTAAACAATGCTATTGCAGTTGCTATACTGCACATGACAGGATAATGGAATGTCACCTCCGTTCTTAATAGCCGTTTTAAAAGAATCAAACCTAACAAAAACAACCAATGAGAGAACAGTTTAAGTACTGGATCAAAAAGCTGCATTGGTTATTAAAAACCCCAATAAAACGCATCCCACTGAATTGAACTGTGCAACTCGATTTTGTGCTGATGCTTATAAAATATTCTGTGAAGAACATCAGTGCTGCAAATGGGTATTGTTAATATGGAAGGTGGCATTCCTTCCGCTATGTCTAAGAGACGAACCAAGATCTGCACAAAGATGGTGGACTCATCTGGTGCGAATGACAGGTCTATGTAGATACCTTCTGTGTTAATTGCTCTCGTCTCCACCATATAACCAAAATGCAACCCTGTGATAAGAGCAACTTACTTGGAGGAGAGTCCTCATCATCATCGTCGTCGTCGTCATCATCTCTGTACAGGATGGGGCCGTCAGAATCAGACTCCTCCTCGCTGAGCCCTGGACCTCCACTCTCGGGGATGATACTGACTTTGGGATCTCCGACCAAACCCCTCCGGCTGCGAGGCTCCAGTTCAGGCTGGCGTTGATGTCTTCGAGGGTGCAGCTTCTGCAGCTCCTCCTCCATGTCAAAGTCATCGTCTTCTGGCCTAAAAAGAAATCACAATGTTCTGATCATGATAGTGTCACTATCAATCTTCATGCATGCGGCTTTGCTAAATAAATACTGCATCTCTTCAAATAGCGGCCAGGAGTTGTTGTATTTTCCTGTCTCATTATTGGAGAGCCTCTTTTTAATTCACTTTAAAGACTTTAAATATATATTTTAATAAGTAGATTTCCTCGTATTTACGGTGAAGCCGCCTGGTTCTCTGATCTGCTCTTGATTTCCTGGAATTTGAGAGCAGACTAGAGGAGAGCGAGACATGCTCAGACTAGAGAGTAACAGACGTCTATTCTCACTGTCAACCCGCCCCCGGTGTCAATCCAGGAGGCCAGGACTTAATAGTATTATGGCTTTTGTAATCACGGTCGATCTTCAGGTTACTTGCATAACTCCGGTTCTCTTATTAGAATGAGGGAGACATCGCACTTGCCCTACTTGGCTGACAGTCGTGACATCTCTGTCAGGGCCCTTCTGCCTTTAGAGAGCTTTGTTGCTGTGGCCATTAACTAAAGATGGAGGCAAATTAAATGGAGCTGGTAATCCAGGTAGCTCGCAATACCAAAGAAGACCTGGTGACCACGTTCAAACATGAGCAAGCTACCAAGATAAGCAGATTGATCGATACAAAAGCATTTAAAACAGAACGATTTGTTCTGCAAAATATCCCCACAGGACTGGAAACAACTGTAAATACATCCATGAAGCAGCAAACTCAAATTATTGGAAAGTATGAACCTGGAACGCAAAGTAATCCTGCAACTGGGCAAACCACCAGAAGAGACCAAGAAGAAAGACTCACTTGTTCCAAATAATAAGAGTAGCTATAATAAAACAAACCACAATGGACTGATTGTGATGTGATTTGTGTTATGTTCCAGTGTTCTTACCCAATCTGAGTAATCCTAAGTGCCTGTTGCTAATCAGTCCATCATTTAACGTCTGCATTCTCAGAAAAATGCTATTACACTTTCGCAGATTGCGAGAGGAATCAAATCAGTTTCAGCAAAGCCAAAAACCCTGTAAAATTTTAATATGACAAAAACCTAAATTACTGCCTTGTGGTTGTATTCCTCCACCAACAATGTTGCAAATTACATTTATGTTTGTCTGAGTCCATAATGTAAACAGTAGACCTTGAAAGAGTTTAATACTTCTGTTTGTTCCCGGGTGTCATTAAATGATCGCCTTAACAGTATATGACTCGGAAGCTTGACCTTCCGAGTTACTCAAATAATTCCTGTGTGAATTAGACATTTTGTCAGTTATTAAGACATATGTGTGAAATTTTGCCATTAACAGCATATGAAATTTTAAGAGGCTTTGTTGAGGTCACCGGCCTTGACCTTTGACAACCAAAATGGGGAAGAAAATCCAATTCATCCTGAAGTCCAAGTTGACATTTGTGCCATATATGAAGAAGGCATTCACAGGAGTGGGACAGATAGATGAAGAAATATCAAAATAGTTGTCAATATTTTCTCTGTCACTTATTAATCACTTCACTTCTACCAGGCTAATTTTCCAGAGACAGGAGTTTGTCATCACTCCCCATTTGCAAAATGTTTGCAATGTCAGGCCAACAAAACCATCCTGCCGATAGCTGCCTATGTTGTGGTTCCGGCTGATAAGGATTCCAACTGAACCAAATCGAAAAATAAAAGTATTTTACTTTAATACTTTACTTTCAGGTTATCTTTCAACAAAACATTGAATCAAGGAAGGCTAGATATAGGACTTAATTCTCAAAATTGTTTTATGCAAGCAGGAAATGTGCAGTATGTGGAACACTTACAGCCTGAGAGGTTCGATGGTGATAGGGAGGGAGTTCCGTGTATTAACTCCTGCGTCGGCAAGGAAGTCTGGAGGCGACTCAAACAGGAGTGAGTGAGCCCTGTGGGAGCCGTCTGGGTTGGGCTGCACTGGGCTGGGACTGGCCAAGGCTCTCTGAATGAGGATATGCAGGGGGATGGCTGGCGGTTGACTGGGAGGCTCCGTGGTGGGACTGGGGGGATCAGTTTGCACAGTTGGCACTGGACCTGAGGAAGGGCTGGGCGGAGGGAGCGACTGAACCCTGGGAGGGGATGGTGGTATGTGGGAGGGTGGCGGTGGCAGGGGGTCGGTGGAGATCTGATGGGTTGCCACGCTACTCTTATCCTCTCTGTTATCCCCTTTAAAGGCAGCAGGTGGTACTGATAAAGGTGCTGGGGTCGGCTCAGAGGTAGGAGACTCTGGCATCTGGCTTGGAAGTGAGGCGTCCACAGACTGGCGCTTGGTGACAGGGGTCATCCTCTTTGGTGGGGTAGGTGGAGAGCGCCTGGCGGGCATTGGCACGACGATAACACCGCTGCCAGGCTGTGAGAGCTCCGCTGTGAATGCAACATATATGTCAGTGAGTAACTGTCGCGTGTCGTGACAGTCGGCACATGCATAAAATGGAGATGCAAACTCGACATGTCGTCGAAACATGAGATGCACGTTCAATCTGTGAGAGTTAGCACGATTAATTTAAAAAAAAACAAAAACAAAAAAAAAAAACGGAGAAGCAAACATGCCCAAAACAGTTGGAAGAAAATGTTTGCTCAGCTGGTTGGTGAGTCGGTGAAGAGTGTTACACAAATAAACACACAAATGATCATTTACCTTCCGAGGTGTCTGAACATGGTGCTTTCACCTCAGTGTAACATTTCACAAGAATTTTAGTGCATTTTCACTTCTCAACGCTGCAGATTGTGGTGACCATAAGCTCTGGTCAGCAAACACACTGAACACACTCCCACACACTACATGTTAAAATCCATGCAGTGGTTTCTTGGCAACATTTAGTTTTTTTTTAGTTGAGCTGAAACAGGTTTGTTGGCTGCAAGATAAAGTGCATGCAATGCGATATCAGAGTTAAAATGGAGGTGAGATGTTCTATTAGCTATGAGGGTTGCAAAACCACAATAGGCGAGATCTGGTGCCCCACCGGGTACCTGAGTAGGCATAGCTGGCAGCCCTGTGCCGCAGGTACACAGGTAGAGAAAGGTAGACGCCAAGCTCACTCGTGCGTCTCCAGCTGGTCCAGTAACAAGGCTGCCTGACCTTAGAACCCCTGTTCAATGAGGAAGCTGGCAAAAATGAGTGGAGATGTCAGGCATGGGGGCTTGTTGACATCCCACGCAGGGGGAGGAATACTGGGTGGTGTTTGTGCTGGTCTGACACTAACCAGAGGCAGAATGTGCACGAGTCTGGAAACATGTCTGTCGAAAGAATAACTTATTCAGAAGAAATTTGTTTGCAATTCTACCAATCCCTTCCTTGACGCATGGTTTCATTATGATGCTTTTTGAACATTCTTGCTCATTTACTGTGACTGCTCAAAGTAAACGTGCTTTCAGGGAATTAATAACAGGGATTCTCCTTTTTCTTAACATGTGCAATGTATTCGATATGGCAAAGGCATTGCTCCTTGTTGTTGATAACACTGCTTTTAAGTCACACTGCTTATCAGTTAGCTGGGCAAAATTTACATTCATTATTGTATACAACACATTTTGCTGTATAAAAATAAGACAATTATGAATGTGTGCAGTTTCCAAACCAACAGGTCAACACTCCATTGAGCCCAATAGCATTTAAAGCATGCTGATCTTTCCTGCAGATTTTATCTGTAACATTGTCATGTAAAATGCAATAACATACACCGACATCACTAGCACATGGTAATGGAATGTGTCACTGCCACAAATTATGCACGATTTGCAGAGAGTACTGTAAACCAGAAGAGCTGCGGCATGCTGAGAAGGAGGATATGAAATGGTACAGAGTCAATCAGTTTTCTATCTTACTCCCAGAGAAGTGCTGACAAAACATATGTGGTGCACAGACAAGTGTGTATCCCTAGCAGATTAGCAGCTGTACACAGGGGCAACTTACTGAAAAACACACAACATAGAAACACGTCTCGCCCTTACTGAAACTGGGCTCACATTTCAATTTGGAATTTTGGTAAATGAATGCCTAAGAAAGCTACTAGAAATATAAATGCCAATGTTGATAACTAGTAACAGCACATTCAGAACCATTGATCGAGTAGAAATGGATTCTCAAAGTTACTGTGAGCCCTGTTGGTGACAAGTACCTGTTTTTGTCTCAAATTTCAAGTAAAAGTACTGTGCAAAAATCCCTCAAAACAAAACAACTTCATCATTGCAGAAAGTAAACACCAGGCCAATACATATATAGATAAACGGTGGTAGAGTGGCGCTATGCTCATGAAATGGTTACTGGTTCAATCCGCAGCTCCTCCAGGAACCATGTCTTCATCAAATCCCTAGTAGAGCAGATTGGCATCTTGAATGGCGGCCTCTGCCATCAGTGTATCAAAGTACTAGCGGTGTAATGGTACACAAAAGCCACGGTTTGGTACGTTTTCGGTACAGTGGGGAAAAAAGTGACAAAAGCTCACATATGTACAAGTCGGTAGACAGCTCTTGCTCCACCACTGCTCGTGCACGCTTGTAAATGGCAGGGACCACAGACTGGCTGACTTGCGCACGGGATGGGTTACTGTTGCATGCCTCAAACACTTTCAATAAATACTCGAAGCTGGGCTCCTCTACTAAGGCATACGGGCACATAGATGTGGATATGAATATCCCAATCGCTTCTGTGATGTTTCTGGCCCTGTCAGCCCTTGTCATCGTTTGTTTTCGTTTGTAAGTTCTTCTTCATTTGTTTTTTGTTTGTAGCTGCTGCTTCTTCTGTGTTCATGATGGTTGCTGGCAGCTTTGAGGCTCATCATCGCCACCGAGATTAGAGCGAGGATTTGGTTTTTTTTTGATACCCACCGAGATGTATTCGTTGTGTACTGAACCTTGACCCCCATATGGTGATGGCACGGGACGAATACAAATACTGTTACACTCCTACAAAGTACTGTATGTGCCAATGAAGTAATATTATAAACCGCTTTGAGCAGAGTAGTGAGGTAGAGGTAGTGAGGTAATTTAAATGCAGTGTCTGGATATCTACTAAAGTCCATTGTTTCTGGCAGATTTTACACACAGTCGTGATGTCCCAATCAAGTTTTTTGCCCCATATCCTGACAATATTAAATGTCTGCCATTAACGAGTCCCTATACTTGTGTTTTCCCTCACAGCACTTCCAAGTCTGTTTGAGTCATAGAAATCAGTCTCATTAATATAATTTGCAGAAGGCACCGGGCCTTTACTGGAGGCAGGCTTCAAAAAAGAAAGGAGGCCTTTATTCTCAATCTACGGTGTTTGGGGTGCTGGGTCTCAGAGTGATGAATGACCGGAGTGTCAGATGAGTGCTGGCACGGTGAGGCCACTGCAGCACGAGACAAGCATGTCGAAGCACTCAGTGAGGAGACCCGAGCATGAAGGAATGCAGGCTTTTACTTGAGGAAAAACAGAATGCTTGACTAGTGAACAGCTTTGCAATGCAGCACTCCCTGGGCATGTTCAACTGATGTCAAAAGTTTAAAAAAAAAAAAAAGAAAAGAAAAGAAAAGAGGCATTTCTTTTTAACGCTCGCGAAAAGATGTCAACCTCGCCAGCAGGGGAAAGA
>CAAKHG010005354.1:40746-65331 GCA_901007715.1 Dactylopterus volitans
GGGGGAAGCAAACCCCCCCCCCCCCCCCCCCCTCCAAAAAAAAAAAAAACAAACACCAAGACATCCATGTCATACATGATGCAAATGTACAACGTCAGAGGGATAATGAGTAAGATGAAAAATGACAGCCAGTAACTTGGAACAGTGACAAGCGTGCAGAGGTCAACCGACAAAGCCAGCTCGCAGATACCGAGTCGGGTGCTTTCGGCCACTTGAGCGGTTCCGCTGGCGTTACGCGTAACTCGAGCTTCACTCACGCAGGTATACAGGTGGCCGTCAAGCGAGGCCACGTACGTAAAAGTTGACGCCGCCGTAAACGCAGTGTGAACACCCCCGCCCCAGTGTGAAAGTAGTCTTTCCAGCGTTTCCCCTCTCTAGTTTCCACACTTAAAGCCAGTTTCTCGAGCTAAATATAGTGACGCATTAGCAGCGCTACTGACATTATGCTAATCCCTGCTAGCTAAAATAAGTTAGAGCCAGCAACAGGTGGCCGCTACGTTCGCCTGGCACTTGCTTTATTAGCTAACGTAAATTTATCACCGCAGCTAATAAAAACCTACTCACCTCCTCTCGGGTAATATTATGGAAATGTCCCCAACAGACGAGAGGCGTGTTCCCCGTGATGCCGTTGACCCGTGATTACGTTTGACACTTGTCGCCGCTGTCCATCACACAGAAAGAGCGAGGCGGAACTGGCCTCACGGAACACTAACAGCCTCTGTGCCGAGTCGAGTCGCGGAGTTCACTTTCTGGAGCAGACGAATCGCGACTTTTAAACAAACGTCGCTTGGATTTTTTTTTTTTTAATCCAAATGTCACGGTGACGCTGTCTTCCAAACTTCCTTGTTAACCCTTCGCTCTTAGGTACGCACTGTGGCACGCACGGTACGTGGTGCTACCGCGCATGCTCACTAATTTGAAGGCTTGAGCGCTCCCACTTCCAGAACCTGTACCTGTTAATGCGCATGTGCGTGCAGGATTTGGCAGCCATGGCCGTGCACGGTTGACATGGAGCCGCAGGTCCTGAAAGCCTGTGACGCTCCACCTCATTTCCAAACTGACCCTTGAGAAGCTGAGAGAAATAATTGAGGGGATAATCTCACAGAATTAAAGTTTTGCATTTTTCATTAGTTTTCATTTGAATTTCAGCGTAGTGTACGGAAGCCGAGAAGGGTCATACGTTCATACAATATATTTTTCTTTGTTTTCCCGTGACAACGAGTTTATTTTGTTTGTTTTCTTGAGATAACGAGACAATTAATTTCAGATCTCGAGAAAACAAAACTATATAAATCATTGCAGGAAACGTCATCCGATCGCATGGATGCTCCTCCAAGTCCGAGGCCATGGTCCTCAGTCGGAAAAGGGTAGATTGCCTTCTCCGGGTTGGAGAGGAGGTCCCTCCTCAAGTGGAGGAGTTCAAGTATCTCGGGATCTTGTTGACGAGTGAGGGAAGGATGGAGCAGGAGGTCGACAGGCGGATCGGAGCGGTGTCAGCAGTGATGCGGGCGCTCAACCTTTCTGTCGTGGTGAAGAAGGAGCTGAACCGGAAGGCGAAGCTCTTGATTTACCTGTCGATCTACGTTCCAACCCTCACCTGTGGTCATGAACTTTGGGTAATGACTGAAAGAAAGAAACCCCTAGGGGTCCTTCCGGTGGAGCTGGTGGAAGTGGCTGGGGCGAGGGCCGTCTGGGCTTCCCTCCTGAAGCTGAAGCTGCTGCCCCCACCACCCGGACCTGGATAAGCGTCAGACAACAAGTACAAGTACGAGGAAACGTCATTCAGTGCAGCAATGTCGTCGGAGCAGGAGCATATTGATCACCGCATCATATATCTTTTCAATCAGAGCCTCACACAGGCTGAAATAGCATCATGCCTCGCTGTTACAGATAATATTCACATCAGTGTGCGTCTTTTAAAGAGACAGCCAGCTTCAGCTTCAGCTTCAGGGAATCGTGTGTGATGGAAAGGCCCCGCATATTATGTGTGTTTTCTTGATATCTCGAGAAAATTATCCCGTTATCTCGGGAAAACAAAGTCTTGTTTTCTCGAGATCTCGTTGTCACGGGGAAACAGAGGAAATATAATGTATGAATGTAAGACCCTTCTCGGCTTCCGTAGTAGTGTTAGCCCCAATGAGCATTTTATCTTTCGAAACACGCGATTCTCATTTGTTCACGTGTAATTCTAACCTTTGGTCGCGCCTGTGTGTGATCACTGCACAACCCAGCAGTGCTTCTCCTCTGTTGTCTTCATGTGTTTTTTTTTGCACCATTGGTTGGCCAGATATATTGAGACGGCATGTCAGTGAGAAGTTGAATGCGCATTGGTGAGTGGATAGGAGAGAGTGTTCGTGGGAGTCCTGGGCCCTGTTGATGAGGTCAGCGTCACACAGGAGGAAACTGATTTTGCGGCGTGATTTTTCTTGTGATCTTGATGAATGCAGCCTTACCTGCACACATCAGGGCCCTGGAAGCACACACAGGTCCCGGCGGTGATCGCAGACTGCTGATACCCCGGGTGTGTAAGGACGGTGCGCAGCGATCGGCGCAGAAGCTGATGTCAGACGTGGCAGCCTTGCGTGAACCTGCTCCGAGTGCCACCGGCAGTCATGAACACATGCCGCCCTGTGCGGTCCGAGCACACCTCAAGGTCACCCACAGCTTCACCACTCCCACGCTTTGGGCTTCCGCACCTGTTCACATATCTTCAGTTGTTTCCTGTAAGCAGAAATGTGCTGGACCACAACCTGGTCAGTGTAGCCAACGACGTCCAAATCCTTGTCTCCTCTGTTTGTGGATTGACTAAAGAGGCGGGCTGTCTGGTCAACTGACTTGTTTTCAGCTCCTTGTGTACAAGTCTGCTCCCTCAGCGCTGTTCCCTCAGCGCTCTCATTTAAACTTTTTACAAAGTGAAAGTTTGAGAAAGCCTCTCTGCACTGGCTGTTCAGATGCCTGCTGAGTCAGCACATAGCTGCCATACTTCCAGATATTTCCCCCGAGAAGCGGCAAAGATCATAAATGGAGCTGAGAGGGAGGGAATATTGGCTTTAATTTGATCTGATAGAGAGATGTTTAATTAATGACATTAGCAACACCTATGCGGTTGCTATGGAGACAGTTTCGGAGCTGTAGTGGTTTGAAAAAAAAACTTTGCCCGCCCCACCCTTTCCCCCACCACCTTCCAAAAAACTGCAGAGCTCAGTCTCATATGAGTGTTGGACATTTTATTCGAGATTTTAATTGAAAAATTTTTGTTGTCATGGTTACTCCTGAGGGAAAGTGACCATTCCATATTTTTGCCTGGAGTTCCTCAAAGATTTGTATGGAATGATAATAATAATAAGGATGATAATAATAATAATCACAACAGGTTTTTGTGATGGATGTGTGATTTGCTGTTTGCATCATTTTGTTAAAATAATGTCAGTCAAAGCACATTATTAGCATTTGAGGAGATTGATTGGAGCTGATAAGAAATAATACTAATCAAAAAAAGCTTACATTTTCCCATAATTTCCGGACTATTGAGCACACCTGAATATTAGCCGCACCCTCTAACTTTAAAAAAAAATGTGTACATATATTGGCTGCACTTGTCTATAAGCCGCAGGTGTCCACATTGTAACTTGAGATATTTACACAGAAAGATTTTTTTTTTCTGAACAATGGTGAAAAAAATAATAAATACAGTAGCCTACCAGGAGAACTCTATCCATCCATCCATTTTCTATCCCCACTTTGTCCGAATCATGGTCGCGGGGGCTGGAGCCTGTCCCAGCTGATTGCTATCTTTATCCTCCTGCGCTCTAAAGCCACTTAAGCTGTCTTCTTCAGTGTCGGATCGATCGCCTTTAACTTGAAAGCTGCATCATATGAATTTCTTTGTGTGTTTTGCACGATAAAGGTGTGCGCATGCAGCGCAAATAACTGCTCTGAAGGATTGAGTGTGAGTGTGTTTGATTGGTCCACTTAGGCCCGTTCGGTAATTTCATTGGTCTGATGTGATGCGGCTAAATGTTTTGGCGGCATGAAGCTCGTTAGCCCATGAAAAAAAAAAAATGCATAAATTAGCCGCATCAGTGTTTAAGCCGCAGTGGTCAAAGCGTGTGAAAAAAGTAGCAGCTTATAGTCCGGAAATTGAGGTATTACTTTTGCCATTGGCGTGAAATTTTGTATAGAAACAGTTCTATGCAGTCGTTTAGGCAGGCCTTTGGAAAATGGTTTCATAATCATTAAAAAAAAATACAGTATTATTAAAATGGTCATGTTTATGCCAAAAATTAAACAAAAGTTATAAGACAAAACGGGCGACACTGTTTTGCGGTGGTTAGCATTGTTGCCTCATAGCAAGAAGGTGGCAGGTTCGATTCCCGGCCCGGGATCTTTCTATGTGGAGTTTGCACACACTTTTCAGTTAGTGCTCAGTCGTGCCCCACATGGCAGATATCACAGCTTCCAAACGCTTTGTGTTCTGTTCACCTTCAGCTTCTTTCTGGATACTTTGATGCTTGCATCCAAAATTTGCCGCTATTCAGTGGAATCCATTCTTCCTCCACCCGGCGATGTTCCCCCGTGGTGCCACCGGCTGCAGCACAAGCCCAGAGCCTGCTAGACCTTAGTGCTAAACAGCTGGGGGGATGTTCTGTTTACAGATCTCTGCAACCATTTTTGTCCAAACATACAGTATTTTTGTACTTTGAGGTCTTTCCTCCTGGTGAGTCTTCCATGTAGGTCGTACCTGTGAATCATGGCTGCTCAGTACAAAAGTGAACCACTATCCCAGATTCTGATACTTCCTGGGTCTACAGTCAAACCAGGATTTTGACTGATCATTCTGGTAGTCTTCTGAGCAGCTCTCTCTGCTCTCCGGGTGTCCCACGCCTCATTTTGACCACCACTGATCCTGTCAAGATTAAAAAATTTTTCACTGCTATGTTATTTTATTCCTCAGGAGGCAGTTCTAATCACAGTGGCGTGAAGCTGCCACAGTTTTACCCTCTCTTTCCATCCAATGATGGTGACTCTCTTTTGAAGGAATACAAAAGAGGGATGAGTGGGAGTCACACCAGCGTGGCTTGCTTAAGAGGGAGCTCAGTGCCGCGAGTGAGCCGTGAGCAGGCAGAAGATGATTTGTTACACAGACGCATGTGGCGAGTCGGCCTCGGAAGCATCCTGGAGGCGGGCAGGAACTTTTTATGTGGCTTGTGATTGGATGAAGCACCTGTCTAACGCCGCCTATCACAGGCTAACTCCAAGAGTGAGAAGAGCGAAAAACATCAAGAAAAGCCATCGAGCCAGAGACGCCACGCTCCACATCTGTCAGAGCCGTTTAAGGTTTGAGCACCATCGCCTCTTGTGGAGCCGCCACAAGTTGTTGTTTTCACATGGTCAGTCTAAGCCACACCCGCACCTGGCACCTCGAGCTGCCACAGGATGACTGGCTGATCCACGGAGGCCCGGGCTCAAACTCAAGCCTGGCAAGATGATTCGCCAGCGATATCGCGGCCCTGCAGTCTGCTGGCAGTCTTGAGCTTGCGGCGCCGCTTTTGGCCTGCAGCCTCATGATGTCGCTTGGCCATCCTGAGAGCTGACAGCACGCCACCGTGAACAGTTCCCAGGGAGCCACATGATCAACACACTGAGGGCCGGATCGTATGAAACACCGTCCCTCTGTTTGTTATCTGTTTCAGTTTTGCTGTTTTTTTACGGGGGGGTTCTTGTGTCTCGAACTTCTTTGACGAATGAGAAGACATCACATACTGATAAAGATCCCAGCAAGCCAGAAAGAAAAATGCCAGTTCGTCAGCCTTGTGTCAAGACTACATCGTCAAACATTATTTGTCCCAACCGCGGGAACAAGCACAGTTGTTTTTCCAATGTATGTTTTCTAGTTTTAGTTTTTAGCAGCTGCAATTGCTTCACATCTAAAAATAGTCAATGGGATTACATTACCGTTTCTGGCATGTCTTTTTAGGACAAATTCAGAGGTGCTCAGTGTAAACTCTGTGAATGAGGGAAGGGGAATGGCATCAACGCACATCCTGCTCATCTCGTTTAGCAAACTTTCAAAGCCCAGAGCATCTGAGATGCATCAAAGCCTGAAAATTTAAAAAAAAATATGAATAATAGAATACCAGGCGTGAAAAAACATTCCCGCAGACCCCATGAGGTTTTAATGTGAAATAATAGAATGATGTCATGCCTCCCGTGTCTGCGTGTGCTTCCCCCTACAGTTCAGGTGTAGTGAAGCCTTTGAAATGCTCATAAATAAACACACTGGTACAACCTGAAACTGTCTGGGACTTCTGTTATAACAGTTTCAGCAGCTTGAAATATTCCCACAGAAGCCCAACGTCAGGATGAAGAGCTTGTCCAGAAAACTCTGTTTTCCCACGTTCTGAAGTAACATCTAGCATGTAAAGTCCAGTATGCCGGCCGTTTTACGTGTTTGCCTATTAATACGCAAAACTTGAACATAGGAGGCAAAAATGACGTGGTCTGCATCAAATCAAAAACCGTCCTCTCACCACTATACCGACAAAATAGATCAAAATAGACTTATCTCAGTAGCCCGGAATCATGTTGTTATCGGGTTAAGATTGCCTCGTCAGTGTAAGAAATTCTCATCAAATAGAAAAATCGCCTGTGGTTCAAACTAATGTACCTATATCTCCTGAAGACATGAGTGACTGCTGTGTGTGCATATATAGGTCCTGTTGACTGCTGTGTACATGACTCATGCTTATTATTGTGCTAAACATAACACAAGAAAAAGAACAGCAACAATGCTTGAAAACGCACATGAATGCTGAGCGCTGAACGGAAATGTCTTTGAAGAGCTATGCAGCTCAGGAGAGCTGAATACTTTTTTAGCAGTGGTGAGGAGGGGGAAAAAAAACTCAAATGAAGAATAAATTTAGTTTGAACCCAAGCTGAATAATTTGACAGGTGAATGATTTCTGTAGTTCAACCAATTCAGAAATAGTTAACCAGCAAAAAAAATGTGCATAGCTGAACTGGCTGACATTAAATTAAGAAAGATTTGGATTTCATGAGGTGTGAGTGCGTTGATAACGTGCAACAAACATGGGTTCCCAATGCTCACGTCTGTGAAAATATGCTTTTCAGTGCGTCTACGGTTGAATTTGAGTGTGCAGAGCATAATCCCTCCTTTTGTCAAGAGGAACGTTAACTATAAGCGTCACTGGTGGCCATAATTCATCTCGCTGACATGTTTAGTCCTGCTGCGCCCTCATGTGGCTGAGGACTGCCCCGACATCCCGACTGACGGCAGTTTGTTCAAAGACGGTCCTTTCAGCTGGTATGTTCCATCAAAAAAAGCACGAGTTTTACTAACACCATCCATACCGCAGAACCCTTTGACCGTAAAACGGCAACCATGATTTTTTGATTTTATAGAGCTATTGTTCGGCAGAGGAAGATTAACTGCACCAGTCCCAAATCAGCACCTAAAGTCCAGTTAAATCTGTATCCATGTCTTTGATTATCTTGTTGCTCCTATTTTTCTATTTTAAGCAGCACACACGCGCAGCCTTAATAGAAATATTAAAGAAAATTATATAATGCAACAATTGGTGTCTATAACATTATCCAGTTGGTCTAATGCATGTTACTAGATGTCACTTTTATCATGTGACTGTACACAATATAGAAACTATCTGAGTATCTATAGCATATGGTTAAGATGGAGTGCAGATTTGAGAAAAAAAAAAAACAGATCGACGAGTGTGACTGAATTTCAAATGTGACTTCTAGGTCGGCGGCATGGATTTATCAATACGCAGCACAGTTACGGCTGCTGGTATCTCAGAGATCAAAGTCAGACACTCTGACTAAATCAAGCATGAGCCAGACGGCAGGTCGATGAGTCAGGCGGATGCCCGCCATTCACACCGGAGACAGGTGTCAACACTCTAATGGAGACATCTCCTGGCCGCTCTTCGTACGACTCACACAATATTAAATCAAAATCAAACCGCTTCTATTTCACATCGTGACCAGAAGGAAAAGCAAATCGTTTTTTGAGACTAAAATTGGTGGAGTTGTGGTTCGTAACGAGAGAGGTTCCTCACAGATAAGGCTGGCGACAGCAGTGCTCTCATCACAGGAAATACGAGCACTGAAGCTACTCAAATTCCAAGATGTTAAATTTCACCTTTGATGGTAATTCTCACCTGAAAGCATCTACAGGTCAACTGAGCCCCATCATGGTGTCACCTACTAACAACAGGATATTTCAGGCCCTTGCCGGTATATTACTGTTAGCATGCTGACCACATCAGTTTCACATGAGGTTAGAAGCTTTTTAACATTTATACTTACACGCAAATAGTGTTTTAGCCCAAAACTTTCTGGTTTCCTGAGACATTTAAAACGCCTTGATGTGTATTTTAATTTTTATGAGGGCTGCTTGTTTTTCCCCTAAGAACAACAACAACTAACCTCTCACACCTCTCAAATAACGGTGGAAAAAGTGAGAGAGCAAAAAAAAGCAAATGTGTGTTATATTTGGTAGCAGGCTGAAACCACGGCCCAGATAATGAAGCCACCTACTCTTTCCTGGTGTCATTTTGAAGGAACCAGGACAGGAAAATATTACGCTTGTCGCTCCACAGAGGCTGATTAGACAGATCTAGCGTGGTATCGTGGTTTCACTCAAACCTGTAGCGCAAAGAACTCCTGGGTCCGGTGGTTGGTGACAGTTGTGGCTCCTATTACTGGCCATCAGAAATCTGCGCTGACAACAACCATCCATAGAACACTCACATAGTCCCGAGCGCCGTTTTCATTTCAACCACCAGAAAGGTTCAAGTCGCACCACACGAGCTAACTGGCAAATGCATTTCCTGCTGAAAATGTATGTGAATGCTGAGGGAGGCGCGAAGCGGTGCGATGAAGATTGGAGAATTGATGCTGAAAAGTAAAAAGCACAAACTGACATAAGAGTAAATGTCCTTAAAAAGCTGAACATTTGGATATATGAAGGGTTTCTGCTCTCGGCATTCACGCGTCATCCTCCTGTTACCCACACAGCAAACTGAGCAACAATATTCATCTTGTGCTGGCAGCTTGATTGTGAAATGGAGTTAAAAAAAAAAAGACAAAAAAAAAAAAAAAAACAGTAGGAGAACCAAAGCTGACCCAGCCAACAGTTAAGTTGATTCTATTTTATTTGATTTTACCTGAGTACTGTAAGTACAGATTTGAAACCACTTGAGTCAACGTCTCAGGCGGCCATTTGCACACTGCCCTTTTACGGAAATATTTTCTTTACTCCCAGGAAGCGGTGAAACTTACTTTGCAAATATTTTTCACATCGAGGATTTGATCCCCTGAAGCTTTTCAAACACGATGCATTTTTATAAAGTGAACAACCCAACTGCTTCACCTGTCCACCATTTTTTTGTTGGGTTTTTTTTTCCGTTTTTCAGGGGCTCTCTAGATTCAGTTGTCATTAAACATCCATCGATCGAAACTGCTGATGACACCCATCATCGTCATCGTCTGGTTTAGGTGACTTCATTTTTTTTTTCCACGATTAAAAAACAAATCTTTATTTCAGGTGCTTTCCATGCCGCAGCATCAACATGATGCATCTTGTCGCGTGGTCTTTGGTTTTTCGACCGCGCCCAATTAATTTTTGTTTCTGGTTTTCGGTTTCATTCAACAGTTTCTTTAAAAGTAAGCAGAGGGCAAGATGGGAGGTGCTCCTAATAGACAACTTTATCCAGCCCGGTTGAAATTAATGGGATGGGTGAAATATTGGTAGCACGTCTCATCAAATGATTAATGATTATGCACGCTGGACGCGGCCTGGAGTTGATCTATATTCTTAATAGAGCATTGATCAGCGGGTTCATTTTTACATCAGCATTCACAAGGGTGTTTCTTCGTATTGAACGTTTGGGACTGGACGTGCGCGCGCAGCGGGAGAAATATGAGGCTGATTCATGCGTGCATGTTTCCGAGTGAACTTAAAGCTTAACGCGCTCAGAAGAGGCAAACGACCGGCCGTCTGTAACCCGTTTTAAATCATAATCCTTGTCAGCACTTAATCAATAATTCATCACCTAAAGCAGGAGCGGGCCGTTTCTATCAGAGAGCCGCACCGACTTCGATACAGTAAACAAAGAGCCAGCGATTTAATTCAAACATGAGGCCCATGCGCCGAATGATGCTAAAGCCGTATGAATTTGTTAAGCATAAACAAATGGCTTTCCAACAGGCGATTTGCCGATGCATAAAGCCCCAGAAGCACCTTTTGCCAGAAACACTGACGTTTCTTTTGCAGTTTAATGTGACAGTCCAGTGTACGCGGAGGTGGCAGCGAAGGCATTCTTTAAATTAAGTAATCCACATTATCAACCGGCAAGAAATTCCGGATTTCAAAAAGATGTGCAAAAGTTGAGGCCTTAATCCAAACTAAATTTTAACAGCACCCTCTATTATTAATGGCAGTACAGAGTCATTGTAATCATCAACCTTGAGATTATTGTTTTTTTTGGAGGGTCACTTTGTCTTTGTTCGAGGGTCTCACAGGTCAGGTAGAGATCGTTCAGAAGGCCGGTTTTGGCACTCATGTGTTGCCCAAACCAAACTAGTCTTATTAAAACGGGAAAAAAAAAAACACCGCATGTTATTTGACACTTTAGTTGTGTTTCATAGGGTAATTCATGAATGTGGGCGTCATTAAAATAAAATATTGGCAATGAATCAACCTTTTCAGCTTCACACTATTTGAAAAAAATAAAAAAAAGAGAGATTCAAGCAGGAAATACAGTATTTTTTCATGGTGACGTAAAAGTGATCCAGGGAACCGAAATGTCACAACAAGCTGAACTTTTGTAACTTCTTATGGTGGCGTTCATGATTTCAATCTCTTCCTCAGTCACTATATTTAGTCGTTTCACTGGCATATTTATTGCCAAAGCTCATAGCGCTGCCAAGGCACCTGTCAGGCTCTCGTCACGTCCCATCGCGTCACGTCACATCCCATCACATGTCTCGACACATGACCGCGTTTGCAGTCAGCCATGACAAATGTCAACAGTGCAGTTAGAGACGCAGGCATAGTTGGTGTTTGACTGACAGGTGGAAGTAGTTCTTATCAAGGAGGAGGAGACTAAACTCTAAATTGATGATGATTTTTTTTTTTTTGTTGTTGTTGTTGTTGCCGATTTCTTATCAGAACCAGAAATACTTTATCAATCCTTTAAAAATAAAATCTCTAACTTTTAATCTAAATACTTCATCATGGCTCTCTCACTTTCGTTGCATTTGAAAAAGGAAAGAAGTGAACTGAATCAGTCTTTTAGGCGATGCATTCTGGGTGCATTGGAAAAGCCTGTGGCCAGGACCCACCAGTGTAGCACTGCGTCACAGCACAAAGATCGTCAGCCCTGCTTCCCGGGCACTCTTAGTACAGTTCTCTGCTTTGAGAGATTCCTGAGACTATAACTGGATCTCCAAAGATGTGCCGAGCATCACAAAATCCATTTACTCCTTAATCTGTTTAGGTTAGAAAATCAAACAAAGGTGTCTGACGTTATGGAATCTGTGCGTGTCACCTGATAAGATGTCTCAAATGTTTATGAAAGGATTAACATTCTTCGCAGGGTTTTCCCTCCAAATGTGCAACGATGACATGTTAGTGTCTGGGACTGAGGTGGACTTGGCTCATTGAGACTTAGGCCGCATTCCTGTTTGAACAAGGTCATTCGTCGTGCTTTTACCTCCCAGTCTGAACGACATGATAAACTGGAAAAATCCAACAAGGAAGCAGATAAAAAGAAGCCGACTGAGGCCGATAAAACAGGGTGGCAGTCGCCTTTGCAGCAGCTCCATTGTTCCAACTCCGCCCGCTGTTCCCCAAATAACAAGCCATGGGCGACTAAAGGAGTCATGGCCCTCCTCAGTGACAAGAGGGCCTTCAGAGAGGAGGGCTCCGGGGCTGCGGGCCAAGATCAGGGAGTTGAGGATGCTCAGTCGGGTCTCCTCCCAACTGGACCAGCCGGCGAGCACTGTGAGAGTCATGTTTTTTTTTTTGACTTCTCCAGTGCCTGGAGTGGATGCCTCTCTGGTGTCCTGGATTGTGGACTACCTGACAGGAAGACCACAGAATGTGTGCCTGCAACACTGTGTGTCTGACAGGGTGGTCAGCCACACAGGGGCACCACAAGGCACCGTCCTCTCCCCCTTTCCTCTTCACCCCTCTACAGCACACACCTTATTTAACATCTGTTCGGACTATGCTGAGATCTTCTATGAGTCTGTCGTGGCCGGTGGCTTCCTCGATGCTGTGGCACGCCTGGGGAAGCAGGCTGAGGGTCGCTGGCGCCGACAGACTCAACAAACTTATTCGCAAGGCCAGTGATGTTGTGGGGACGGAGCTGGACCCTCTGAGGGTGGTGTCGGAGAGGAGAATGCTGTCCAAGATAAGAGCAGCACAGAACCTCCGCTCCCAGCCGCTCGGATTCCACCCAAACGCACCGCTGAACGACACAGGAGATCGTTCCTGCCTGCGGCCATCGGCCTGTACAATTCTTCCATCTACTGCAGTAAATACACAGAGCAATATTTTGCACACCGTTAACATACTCGCGTCTACATTATCATACTGCTAATACTCGTGTCTGTTTCATACTCTGTTCCAAGAAGCACTGGATATATCTTCTATTGGCTTGTTTATATATTTGATTGGTTTAGCTATTTTTCAAATTGCTCATATTGGGTCAATTTGCCATTTGTAATATTATTATATTCTTTGTGAAATCTTGGCACTTCCTTCCTGTGTCTTACATTTATTCATACTGACATGGAGCAGCTGTGACCATACAATGTCCTCTGGGATTAAAATAGAGTTTCTGATTCTGATTCCGATGTGTGGAGATTAGCTGCCTCACGGTGTTTAGATTAGCGCGGCTCGGCGGCACAAATGAGACATGGGTCGGGATCGGTGGTGGGCGGCTCCTCAAATATCGACAGTGAAAAATATTCTGTTCTTCTTTGGAAGATGGATTTAAGCATCATTGGACCAATAAGAAGTATCACTGTCAGTTTCTCTCCTCTATGTTGTAACTGCATTTTTTTTTTTTTATTTCATCCAGTAGAGCTGCCTGAAAACGCCGCATGCGGCAAATCATTCGATTTGTACAGATTTTGTCATGAGTCCAAGTATTGCACAATTATTATCTGACTATAGGAAGAAGAATGTTTTTGCACTTTCAGGTCAAACTCTAGCGTCTGTCAATGTAAACTTGTAAACTGCTGTGCAGCAGGGACACAAAGCTCTAAACAAGCTATACAGAAAGAAATTACATGACATGTTAATTACGTGATTTTCCAATTCCGTCAGACCAGTCTAGCCGTCCAGTTTACGTACTGTACATATCTGCGGTGCTGGCCAATGGGCATCTCAGGATTACGTACCTACTGCATAATTTGAAAAGGTTACAGGCTATTTTTAATTTCTGTTCAATGAAGACATCAACCGTTTGTACGCAGTATTGGTTGATGTTTTTCCGGTGTCAATCATTACATGGAGGGACAGCTGTCCGTTTTACTTCATACTTTTATTGCATTCATATGCATTTTCTGTAGGAAATGATTGACTAGTCTATCTCATTTCCCTGTGCTAAAGAGCTCAACGGTTGTTCAGAAAATAAACCACACATAGTCCTTTGTTACCATGAGCACACATGGTGTAGTTAATTTTGGGTTAATCGCGCACACACACACACACACCTACACACCTACACGCACGCACTCACAGGAGGAACAAAAACATTTCTCAAGAAAAATGCAATGTCCTCGTGAAGCGTGGGTGTTGATTATCAAGCTTGAGTTCAAAAGAATAAAACTGAACTTGATATTTGTGCTCTAGGAACCAACAGGCTTGACATGGCAGGAATGACCTGTCACCCCCGGCAACCAGGTCCAGCATCTTTTCCGCAAGCGTTCCGTACAGAAATGCTGCATGCTTGTTGATAGGGCAAACATGGAGGCCCTGTTTAACACTGTGACGCATTCGCTGTCTCTGCCGGAGTGAATTAAATCAATATTTAAACACTTTCACTGTGCACCCTTTGCTGCTGGTCATTACTTCAGCACCGGAAGGTCCAATCTCTTGCATTGGCTTTGTTAGTTGTTAATTGTTATTTAGGTCGACAGGAGAGCGGGCTTCACCAACTTCAACCAGCGTGTCTTCAGTGATGATCAATGGGCAGATGCACAGCATTACAGCAGACAATCACTAACCAACTCCCCCCCGTCTCTCCCCGCACAGTCGGTGGTGGTGGGGGAAGCGGGAGGTGTGAGGGGCGGGATGACACAGACGAGGAAGCACTTACTTCACAAATGAGTGACTCGGCCAAATGAGGAATGCTGGGAGAAATTCCTCTGTCATTACTACCCTGCGTTTGTGTGCAGTGGCAGCAGGTATTTCCATGTTTGGAGACGATCGTGGCAAAAAAAAACCCGAGACGTGAATCATGAGATTTTTCTGGCGACGTCGCCCGCGTCAAACCTGAAACCAAATTCACAGCTCGCTGCCGTTGGTTCAAACGCCACTGGTCGTTGCTGTAGTTTCCTGTTGCTGGACGTGACTCTTTCACCTGGTTTTCCCCTTCAGCCTCGCCCTGCGTTCTCGTTGGCTGCGGCCCATCGCGGCCTGGTCCCATGTTTATGTAGCCTGCAAGTGCAAGTGTTGGTGAGCATCTCGGCCAAGCTTCCTTGAATAGTACACAATGCAGGAACAGTGCACTTTGTGTCTTCAGCGCAAAAGCACTGGTTTGTTATTTGTTAACAGGGTTTTATCTCGCAGACACCTACTTTTTTTATGTTGCTTACTCGGTCGAACTGTAGAACCATCCTCACCTCCTCTGCCTCTACTTAGCTGCTGTTGCAGATGAACGCGGACCCCAGCGTTGCCCTTGCACATGCGACGCCGAAGGTCTGGAGGGGCCTGAAAGGGATAGTTTGGTTTTTTCATCAGTAACTCGTGCAACCCCACAAAAAAAACCAAAAAAAAACCAACCCAAAACCTGCTCCTTTAAGCGAGTGTGAACAAGGTGTGAACTTGTGTTGTTCTTTGAGCAAATCTCCAGAGTTCTGCAAAGGCAGGAAAATAGTGGTTTCACGGCTTTTTGCTCGCACATTGTGTAACAGCGGCTGCACATCAGTCAATCAACAGGTGAATCTCGGTCTTCTTGCTGGTTTTTTTTGTATTTTTCTCAACAGAGCCACAAAAAAATGTGGAATTCAGGACAGAATTTTAAAAATATATAACCCTCCCCGCTCGAATAGCAGAGTGAATTTGCTCAGTAATTCATTTTCATTTTATCTTTGACTTTCTAAGGGAGATATTTTTATGGCATGTAAAAAAAGAAAATCGATTTTCATCTTTACCTGGGTAACTAAAAGTATGTGTGAAACGGATTCTCCCTGCAGCCTCCTGTTTGCACCAAAGTCGGGGATGGACACGTGTCGGATGAAGAAAACAAACAAAAAAAACTTGTTCGTGGACGCCATCACACACACGTCCTCACCTTGTTTGCCCGCCCGGTCCGACTGCAAGTCCTCGTTGAGCCTTATCTTCAGCAACTCCTCACGTAGGATTCGACCGCCCTGCTTCTACCTGCTCAGATGCCAGATGGATATTGTCAGGTGTCTGAAAGGAAAATTAAGATGGCAATCTACGGTGTCACGTGGCGGAACGCGGCTGTTTACAGAGGTGCAGGGGTTTTTTTGGTTTATCCTGCTACAATTGCACTGTCCAATGTCCTGTGACTATCATTACATCTGGCGTACGTGTGCCCGGGACGCATATGGGAGGAGATTAGATGACAATGCCAAGTATGCCATCCAGTACAGGCATGCCAGTCAGATGCTGTCAGGACATACAGCCGAATGTGAACAGCAGGAGCAGGAGGGTCTGCTCTGCTGAGGCCAGAATCGGAGGACGGATGCGTCTGGGTCATCCAGACACAGAACCATGACACAGCTAAACGTATGAACTGTGACACGCACACGTAAACGCATTGGTCTTTGAATGATTACACCGCTGGCAGGAGAGGCGCGGCCTGGTGAGGAAGCGTTCAGGAATGACACTGGCATTCCAGGTATTTATTCACCGGAGCGCACACCAAGTCTCCGAAGTCATGACATGTACTTGAAGTAACCGCAGCCTGCAGGGTGAGCAGGAAGAGGAGGAGGAAGAGGAGTCGATGGTCCTGACTTGTCCTGGATGTTTGGTTATGGTTTTCGGAGTTTTGGTATCAGCAGGCATGTTTAAGGCCAGCCAGCAAGCCACCCCCACCCCCCCCCACCCACCCTCCCACACCCTCCTTCCAGCAAACAAAACCAGGAAGAGGAGGAATGTGGCGACTGTTTTGTAGTCGCCGCTGACTGGAACTGGAACTGGAACTGGAACGGCGCAGCAGCAGGAGGGAGCACAAAAACATCAGATGCTGCACAGTGTTTTACAGTGTGCAGATTATGTCACGTTTTTCAAGAAAGATCAGTCTGGCTTAAACGTTTAACAATAATACCAAGGTGAGGTCATGGTTTTTAAAAGACTCCAGGACTGGATTCATGTCTTTTGAAGTCTGGTGCTTGCTTCCACCGGAACAAAAATATGCTCCACTGAAAGCCAAATTCAGAATGCCGTTTAGTTGTTGATTTATTTCCCTGAGTTTAATTTTCGTCATTTAAAGAGCGGCGAGCCATACATGCGTGCTGCATCTTGATCCAGATCATCGGACATTTTGCACGTTCGTTCATGAAACACACACTGGCAAGATATGGCTCGATGGCCGGGACAGCTCGAGGATGATCTTCAGCTGGCCAAAAAAACAAAAAAAAAAAAAGGCAGTGATATGTTTTAGGAATCTCAAGCTTGATAATCTCATCAGGTCCATACCATTTCATTCCAATCCAACATCAAGTTCGGCCTTAACTCCCACTAACCTTAAATTCCAGGTTAATTGAATCACCATTCCAGGGATCAACAACAAGTTTGAAGTGGCTGGAACTTCTTGCCAGTTTCACGTTGGCTGTCACCTCGGAATGAACCTGACTGACACCTGACGCTGTAATTAGTTTCAACAAGGACTCCAACTTTTGCCGGTGGATGACCTGGGGAAACGGCGTGTCATGTCTCTTGCATCCGTGTAGGTCGGCATCATTCGGCACTGTGCTTCATGTAGATTTTCCAAAGTGTGGCCCTTTGCTTCCCACCGCTGGCGCTGCCCCTGCTTTATAACGATGGGAAACAAGTGCTTAGAATTTGTTTCATTTCCAGCAGGCCCACTGCAACACAGTGAGCCGGCAGATTCTGGGTTTTACCTACCAGTCTCAGAATGGGGGAAAAGAAACATATTGCAGCTTAATTGAAAAGGGGTAGTTAATTTGTATGATGAAAGGATTAAAAAAATAAACTTTCCGCCTTACAGTGCAAACTTAAATTACTCAGATTGAATGGAGGGGAAATAGGAGACCAGTCGAGGCCTAGGGTGACCTAGTTGGTCACCTCCTCAGCCAATTTCACACCTTCAGCTGACGACCATCGCGGCTCAGGCCGGCGACAAGTCCAGCCTGAGAAAAAAGATCGATTTGCCTTTGAGAGACAAGAGAGACGGTGAAAGAGTGAAAGAGGGAGAGGAAAACAGAGAGAGAGAGAGAGAGAGAGCACAAGCGAGCAAGAAAGCGGTGTTTGCTGCATGTGCTCATATGCACCCAAGTGGAGGCACAATCACACCTGTCATCGCTCTACACCTCAGCCGATGGCTTCAAAGCGAGTTAAAAATACAACAATCCACACGTAGCACGTACGCAAAAAAAACAAAAAAAAAAAACACGCCGCCCGGTCAGTGTCAACGTGGAATTTGGCAACCGCCCGGAAATATCACAACCATGATGGGAATGTCACTGTGATTTCAAGACCCGGATTACTCAGGAAAACTTCATCACAAAGAGAAACTACCAAAATCACGTGAAACCGGGGAGCTGTGTCTATCGCGTCGAGGAGGTCGGGACTTGCGAGACTCATTCAATCCAGGAGCGTTTGCGTGCCGCTGCAAGCAGATGAACTTTGACTTCTATGTCACTGCTGGACGATTTTTTTTTTTTTTTCATTGATAATTGGTTGTGCACACACACTGACGCGCACAAGAGAACGCACAACAGTCGGCTGCCATCTTTAGACAGCCGAACTGTCATCCACTGTAATCCCACATCACTGTAATGTAAACCTACATCATGGCAATTCAGCTGAGAGGAGGAAGCGGACCCGCACGCTAGCGGAAGGTCTCGAAACATTAGATCTCGAGAGGTCATCGGGGTAGATGGCGCCGCCCATCTGGAGTCTGGCTCTGCTCGAGGTTTCTTCCGTCAAAGGGAGTTTTTTTTTTTCTCGCCACTGTCTAGATTTGATCTAAATGAAAAGAGATAACTTCAGTATGCTAAACAATTTAAATTAAAAAAAAGGTTGAGCTCTCTAAGCCTCCATAGTAATTATTGTGCATCCTGTATGGCAATTAACGTAAAATTGTTCAGTGCATAATAAAAAGTGAAACACGTGCAGCCGTGGTTTAACCCTACATGCGTGCCTGCAATAACAAGAAGGAAAAAAAAAATGTCCCAATAACAATTTACCATCAGGTAGCATGTCGAGGAGAGAAAACAACATAGAATAGAACAGACTTAAACAAAGCCAAACAATGTGGCTGGTGTTATGACAACAGCACGATTAAGGTTCAATCTCGACCTCCATCCAGCTCATATCAGTTCCTGTGCAAACAGCAGCCCTGCTCCTGTTTTCCTTTGTTTCTTTTCCCCTCCTGCTTCTCTCTGATCCTAAGGAATTCGGCAGGAATGCAGAAAAAGCATCCTGTTTTCACTTTGCAGTCTTAGTCAGCTATTAGCGTTCTTCTCACTGACGTCAAGGTAAATAAGCTGCGCGATACAACCGGCGACGGCCTGATTTCTCTTTAGCCTCATGGAACACTTCTCTTTGAGGACTCCGGTGACTCAGTGGATTCGTGCAAAAACACCTGTAATGGCCCAATCGCCCCGCTTGTTGCCATCTGCCATCCCTCCAATGTTCGAGGCGAAGCCCAGGACACCTTGCAGATGCTTGAAAAGTCACATCCTCTTTAATAAACATGTTCTGCGCTCACGTCTGAGCGGCCGATCTAACGTAAACATCGGCTGGCAAGACTCGGACCCGCCGTGGAGAGATAACAGGTCACACCACAGACAAAGAAAGCCCACGTGTAGTAACCGCATGCCTCTTGCTGTTTCGCCGTCTTTGCCCACAGAAGCATCGCTGCCTGCACAGAAGTGGAGGCTCCTCCCACCGCACGCCAACGTCGGCGCTGCGTTTCTGTGCAGGCTGAAGAGATAAACAGCCAGTAACATGCAGGAAGAAAGCAAACAAACCGTTGCGAGATATTGCCCGAGATAGGAGGCATTATGAGCCAGACTTCACCCTGTAGGGGAGGTGCCTTGTGGGTAATGCAGTTGGAGAGCCATGCTGATTGCTTCTGTTATTTGCGAGTTCGATACATCACGGACAAGCTTTGCATTTACGCTTTGAAAGTTATTGGCGGTGCAGTTTGTGGACCCGGTTACCAGCTCGGAGACCAGAGGCGTCCCAATTACGCTTCAGGCTCGTTGAAGTGTTTCCACATCATGGCGGTTCTGCACTGGTGTTTATTCTGGAGAAGATACTGAGTGCAGTCTAGTTAATGAAAAGTCACCCGATGGTTTGAGGCCCCTTTTTCACTACTTTGGCCATAGCCATGTCGTTTCATGTCAATATTTGGAAGAGAGGGAGCAGAATATCACCAAGGCACACACGGCGACTTGTCAATCACAAGGTCGACACGCCCAAAGCATAGCCATGACGCAAAACGGAAGCAGGGTTATCAAATGAATGACACCATAAATGATCGTTCACCGAGGTTATAAACTAAGTCAGGGGAATCGGGTCATGTTTTTTTGCCTGCCATGCAAAAAGTTTAGTTTCACCATGCTCACCTACTCACTCCATCTATTATACCTCATCACATCGTCACCCTCATCATCATCATCATCATCATCATCATGATCTATGCTGTAACTGTTCTGTGAGCAAGCTCAAAGTCAGCGATTTAGTGGCTGCTCCGTTAGCTGAACACAAAATTAAGTTCAAATGATGACGAGATATGCAGGAATAACATGAAAAGAGGAGAACTGTGTTTGGAGTCCAAAAACGTTCCTCAGCTTGTCGAAATGTTATATGTAAGACACTGTTCTAATATTTTATTATAATCTCAATTTATTGGAAAATGCCACATTTAGAGATTCGAGACCACATTCAATCACTGTCTAGACAGACAGCAAGTCCGTACTTCTCCCGCTTTCAAAGATCTTCTTTCATTTTACGTTGGAGCAAGATGACTAAGCTCCGCCATCAGTTGCGTTTTAAATGTCCCTGATGTATCACATAAAACTCCAGGTGCTTTTTTTCAGTTTTTTTTTTTTCCTGCTAAACTGTGGAACTTACCGCAAGCCGGGCAGGCTGTCCTGGCACATTCAAAATGATACTGAAAAATGATACTGAGGACTTATCTTCTTGAAAGATTCGCAGCAATTTTATGGCCTTTCCTCTAGTCTTTAACGATCAGCCATCTGCATTTACATCAGTTTCATGAAGTTCACTTTATTCAAGTTAATTTCATATCTTTCTTCATTGTTCTGTTTCACTACTGCAAATCTTAATCTTGTTGAATCTCTTTGCTTTAATCTTTTAATTTAATCTTATTGCTGCTGTTGTCATGTTTTGTCATTGTTTCAAACCTGCATTGTGAAAGAATCTGGGCCTCATGTTTGTATGAAAGTATTTAACTCAATTTCTTGGTGTAAATGTCTTAAATGTAAATGTAAATGTACAAGTAGCTCATTCAAAGATGGTTGTTTCATTTTCTTGTGGTGATGGGACGAGTTCAAGAATTTACATTAACAATATATTGATATAGGAAACTAGAAAAGGAAATAAATGAGATGAGAAATATAAAACAATGCATTTGCTGATATGATATGATGTTGAAAGAGTGATCGACACTCAGTTCAGCCTCAGTCGTTATATTCCACCACTGAAACCAAGACCAGCACATGAGGCGACGTCTTATTTGCAAAACCTCATTTTCCGCCCTCTTCGGATGAGATGAAATTTTTTTGGGCCGTTCAGTGATCATCTGCCGCGCGCGCTGACGACGCCGTTCGCTTGCTGAATTATGTTTCAGATTGTGGGTCAACCTGCGAAAATCTTACTTTCTCTCTGGCAAGTGTGTGTGCTGCTACATAGAAAAACACATCGGCACCAGGACCAATCGCCCGTTTGTGCAGAAAATAAAGCTCAAAAAGAAAAAAAAACAACTAATCAAAGCATTGGTCGGGATATGAAATGTTTGATACGGCACATTCACACAATGAAAACACATCTCTGGAAACAATTTTCTGTCTGGCATTTTATTACCAAATTCATTCTTCAGTGCATCGTTCCGCCAAACATAAATAATCCCATGAATAAATTAGAGAATAAATACATTGTTCCATTCACAATAACTGCGCTCATTCAGAATCCAGCGGTGAACTTTAGAGCTGGTAAATTCTCCACTGTCTGCAGCACTGAGATGACGGAGTTTCAGCGGAGTCTGTATTTCCATGCGTGCATCGGTTCTTGGAGACTTAAGTCAATGAATATGTTGCCAGAGCCACTTTGGCAGTGCACAACACGAGTCCAGTCATCTTTTTCTCAGCGGCTAATTACGCAGGGATGAACATTAGTCAGGAGAACAAAACTATTGTTGCATTTTCTTGGCAAGCCGCTCATCAATATAACCCTCTGGCTCGTGTTCAACAAAAACATTTGACAGGAGGAGCGAAATAAACATTTCGGCCAACACAATAGACCTGCTGCAGTCGCTATGCCGCCAGAACACACTGTATTCTGAGTGTGCATGCGAGGAGCTGACAAACGGAGCTCGCGGGAACGGACCCGCGCCAAGTGTTTGTCAGATAAATCCCAAAGAAGTGACCTTCATCTCACCGTAGCGATGTGTTCAAAGAGTGAACAAGCTGCCATTTTCAAGTACTGCCTTGTAATTAAAAGGTTAGCTGCTAATGTGGCCCTAAACGTTAGGTGGGACAACTCTGATACAGAGGAATATTCAACTAAACACCAACAGTGACAGAGCAGTGCTATTCGGATAGTTCCCAGCTAAATGCAGAGCTTATGACTCTGGAAAGTGGTGATGGCCGATGAGTTGTGGATCTAAGAACCGTCCATCCACACGAGCCAATCGGAGATTCCCAGAGATTGCTGGCTGCGAAGCGTGGTAGCCAACCCGCTGAAAGTCCAGTGCTCTATGTCAAGGGGGTCCTCACTTGATGAATCCACCCGTCATCGCTCGCGTCGCAGAGCTTCCGAAACCCGCAGCCGTCAGTCCTCCGAAAGTTCATTTGTATTTCCAGAGCTCGTCAGGCTCTTGAAAGGTTTCGGAACCATGACGCCGGGTCGGATCTACAGAGGCTGGACCATTTCTAATTTTCGCTCAGATCTCTACCTCCACGTTCCGCTTTTTAATCTGCTGTCCCCGGATGGCGTCTTGCCTGAGGATCGGATTTCTTTTGCCGTCTCCATGTTGGCGTTGACCAGCGATCTGCAGAAGAAATGCAAACAGGTAAGAGACGGCTCCACTGTCTCATGCCGGCCCATCGCACACAGTATGAAATGAAAGGTTAGTCCTCAAAGTCCTCATTCACCTGAGAGATGCCAGCAGTTTGCTGCTACTTTTCTTTGCCAGACCTCCAGATTCGTCGATGGAGCTAATGACATTAGGCCTGGAAAAAAAAACAAAAAAAACAAAAACATAATAAGCATTATTACAATAAGGACGCCACCCTCCGGCATATCAGGATGCAAAATCAGTTCAGGGTCAACAAAGTAATTTTCTTGGTATTATGGGCAGGAATGCAGGGTGCGCCTTATGAGGCACACTCAAGATAACATCTCGATCTGGTGACTAATCCATACTGGTGGCTTCATGAACTCAGAGACACAACAAGCATTCCACTGAGCAACAAAAAAGCAACTAAACATACCAAAAATAGCTGCCCGTCTAATAAACCTTTGTGATTCCTTTTAAGGCATCAGAGGACATGCGGGATGTTCCGTGCCCACCCCCCCCTTCCTGACGTCGGCCCCCATGCAGCCGCAACATTATCGCAGACTACATCATCTCGCCTGCTCTCTCCGACTACATCAACACACTCGTCACGCTCGGCTGATGCTGGAATGAGGCACAGAGGCCAGTATCTGGTGTCTGGGGGCAGTACGTGATGGGAAGGACACTTCGCTGCAGGTGGCGGCGGGCGGAGGCGGGGGGGGGGTGAGGGGGTCGGAGGGGGGGCTCACCTTTTGCGACAGAAGCCGGAGCAGGTTCTGTCAGCGGGGTCGGCGCATTCGCAACGGTCAGCTGAGCGGCGGCGGCGAGACAAGGGATTTCCCAGACCATAAGGAAGGAGTTTACTGCAAAGCAAACACAGGAGAAAAAAAACAAAAAACTGTTAAGGGGGGATTAAGGTGAGAGTAGTTTGCGTGTTGGCGTTCGCCCGACGCAGCCTGCAGCCTCACCTCGGCGTGTTGACCCAGATAATATCCAGGTGGCAGAAGTAGATGCACTCTTTATCGTCCCAGCTGCTGCAGGAGCAGCGTTTGCTCCTGACTCGGTGGGGATGTGGAGCCTGAGCTGGCACTTCTGCCCGCTCCGATAACGGGAGTCCACAACCTAGAGAAAAAAAATTACACAGAGGATCCAGAGATTAAAAAGTGCACACGAGTCCTTTGCAGGGGTGACTGTGCAGTCGGCGATTGTCTCGTGTAAACACAAACACGTCCGCGGGCACGCCGCAGCGGGGCCCAGCGAACGCGGCTGTGATTGATAGTGTGAACAGATTAATCTCATTAGAGGTCATGGAACTTTATCCAAGTTAAACAGTCCCGCCCGCATCTATGAGGAGCCCAGCTGTTGTATTACGTCCACATGATTAACTCATGTGTGAATTCAAACACATTTAAACTTAATTAAACTGAGCTAAGACAGAAAGAATAAGTAGCTTTCTGCGCAAGAGAACAAAAAAAAAAAAAACACAATCCATGACAAAATTATGACAGCATATGATAAAGTTTTCTTGGACTTAACCCCAAAAGTTATCGCTAATAAATGAAATCTCAAGAAACAAAGAGGGCATGTTCTCACCTTCTTGCAGACCTGCATGGATGATGAAGCATGTTGCCAGAATGTTCCACATGACAGAGGCCATAACGAACGTCTGCGAGCCGTCACAGTCGCGTTTACTGAGGCTGGAGAGCAACAACAGGTGCTTTCTGCTCACATCCCCGCCAGGGCGTCCTACTTATGCCCCCATCTGGCTGATATCATGACGCTGGCCCCTCCCATCTCTTTGTCTGTCATTGTAGAAAAATGTTACACAACACGCACACGCACACACACGCGC
>CAAKHG010005368.1:1788-14814 GCA_901007715.1 Dactylopterus volitans
AACAGTGCAACTAGTGGAAAAACAGCTGCCCCGCACATGCATGTGTGGTTTTGATGTGAATTTCATTTTCCAAATTCCCAGCTACTTCCCATCACCATGCTGTGGTACAGAATGCCATGTTTATGTCATTTTTTTTGGTTTATTTCTTAGACATACTTCGAATTTCATTGCAAGCATGCTCAGTTTTTTAGTTGACATTCCAACGAGCATCATGACTTGCAGTCAGTCATCTGTGTGATCTTAATTGTTGCTTTCAAATTACAGCCTTGCACACATTCTGGGCACAGTTGCTTCAGGGAACAAATTTAAGGCTTCACTATTAAAAATATCTGTTCACATAATAAAAAGTTTAGTATTAGGCTTGAAGCTCTCAAATATTGAGATTATTTTTGCTTTCAAAAATGTGATAATATACTATTTACATATTCTGGCAACATCGCTCTGCCTTTTTTTTTAGGAGCCAATCGCATTGTTCTCCAGGACTCCAACATCATTCAACCAATGGGGCTGACAGTTCTTGGTGAGCATTTGTACTGGATTGACCGGCAGCAGCAGGTGATAGAGCGGGTGGACAAACTGACAGGAGACAGACGGACACGGATACAGGGACGGATATCATATCTGACCTCCATCCATGCTGTGGAAGAGATGGACCCTCAGGAGTTTGGTAAGGACCTCCGTCTCGGGCCGCATTCACTAAGAAGCTCTGCCCCTGGGCTCACACACCGAGTGGCTCTGCCTCCTGCTTCCGGTATTTTGTGCCTCTGCCTCTGTTTTTTTTATAGTACTTATCCCTTCATACTTCTGTTCTGTACTTCTTGTTTTCTCTCCAGCATCGCACCCCTGCTCCCGCGACAATGGAGGGTGTTCTCACATCTGCATTTCCAAGGGTGATGGTACACCACGGTGTTCCTGTCCCATGCACCTGGTGTTACTGCAGGACCTCTTGCACTGTGGAGGTGAGCAGCACATGCACATAAAATTCAGGACGGTACTATTCAGCTGTCATAGCTGTCAAAGAGCCGAAAGTGCTTTTCTTCGGGTTCTGAGCTTACAAGACCACATTTGGCTGTTGCTACCTTTTCAAAGATATCTTAGTTGCTGACTGTCATTCAGTGTTTCATCCAAACACTGACCCACCTTGGATCCCCATCAATACACAAGTCACATAGATTGAAAAAACAGTTACTGCCACATCCTCAACAATATGTCAGATGTGCCAGAATCTGCTTTTTTAAAACTCGTAATTGATATTTTATTCATATTTTTTTATGATTTAAAATTTTTTTTTTATAATTGACCTATACAATTTCATATATGGATTTTGATTTGTATGCTCTCCTGTGCAAAGCAGCCATTCATTCATTCATGCTGTAAATGTTAACATTGAAATGTTACCCCCCTTTCCCTCCTCCTTCCTGTCCCAGAGCCACCCACCTGCTCCACAGAACAGTTCACCTGCTCCACAGGAGAGATCGACTGTATCCCCATGGCGTGGCGCTGTGACGGGTTCCCTGAGTGTGATGACAGCAGCGATGAGGAAAACTGCCCAGTTTGCTTAGCATTTCAGTTCCAGTGTGACAAAGGGGGGTGCATTGATGCTCAGAGGCGCTGCAATGGAGAGCCCGACTGTGCTGATCACTCCGATGAGCAGGACTGTCAAAGTAGGTGCAGCTGCTCCCTTGGAAATAACAGTGTGATCAGTTTGATCTGTTTTGAGGAATAAATCCAAATACTGCAGGCTGCAGTCTGAACCAAGCGTAATCCTGATCTTATTTTGATAAACCATGCAAGTCTTCCATTGTTCATATTAAAGACGCTTGTCTTCCTTCTGATCATAATGTTGTTTTGTGCCTTCCTTGATGTCCTGCTCTCCTCCAGCAATCTGCCCTCCGAACCAGTTCCGCTGCAGTGACAACCAGTGTATTACAAAGAAACAACAGTGTGACAACTACTCCGACTGTCCTGATGGATCGGATGAGCTTGCCTGTGGTAAACAAAAATGCCTTCCACTTGCATGCTGCATTTCCGTAGATGGAGATGAATAACTTTCTTCCTGACACTATCGTGTGTTTATGACTTTTGCCTCTCTGAATGTGTATCTCTGCTTCTTAGCAGAGTATGTATCTCCTCCAGCAAGTGGCATCCCAAACACCGGACCCAACACCATTGGACCAGTGATCGCCATCATCCTGCTTGTCTTTGTGATCGGCGGAGCGTATTTTGTCTGCCAGCGCGTGGTGTGTCGACGCTACAAAGGCCCCAGTGGGACTTTTCCCCACGAGTATGTCAGTGGTACGCCCCATGTGCCCCTCAACTTCATTGCCCCAAGCAGCTCCCAGCATGGCGCCTTCCAAGGTACAGTCAGACACACAGCAACTGAGTCATAGCAGTTTTGCTCAGATGTAATGTTGTTAAATAAAAATGTGAAATGCGCGTGCAGGTATTTCCTGCGGAAAATCCATGATGAACTCAGTCAGTCTGATGGGCAGCAGCAGCAGTGGGGCTCCTCTCTACGATAGGAACCATGTGACAGGAGCCTCATCCAGCAGCTCGTCATCCACCAAGGGAGCCTTCTACCCTCAGGTGCACACGCACACGCATGCACACACACACACATACACATGCACGCACGCACAAAGAAGAAATAGCAGAAGAAAAATAACAGAAGAATAACATTGCACGTCTAACTAACTCAAATGCAGGTTTGTTTGGGTAGTGTCATGTCAGTCTTGATAAGAGAATATCCCGCACAGCATCATTCCACTGATGTTTTGGTGTCTCTGAACCCTCACTCAGAGGTTTTACACACTTCTTACAGCAATGATCTTCAGTCTGTTCAGTCTGTCACAGTGTAGCAGCCACAAAAGAAAATGGCCACATGACAGAAAAATAACATGAACAAGTGAGATACCAACACAAAATAACGTTTATTTTTACATACTATCTACATATTCACAGAAACGAGTGAATGAAAACATTGGCTTTTGTAATGTTATGTTATTACAAGGTATCTAAGTATATCGTAATACCTTGAATCTATTATACATGTGTTTGTGCATGTCATGGAATCTCACCACTCAGCCCTTTGAAGGATAAAATTTTCAAAGTAAATATTTCATTTTCTTCTATTCATCAATGTTGCCACCTCTCTCTCTCTCTCGTGAAGTCACATTGTTAGTTCCCTGAAACTTCAATCATGAGATGTCATGGATGAAGCCATTAAAAAGTGCTGCTGCTGTTTTTTGTCGGTCATTTCTCTTTATAGATCTCTTGTATTCACTTGTTCTCTGCTTTAGAAAGCATGATGTCTTGCCAACATGCCAGATATACAGTAGAAAACAAATAAAAAATAAAACAAAGTCGAGTAGTGTCAAGAATTAAATGGCTTCAAAAAAGGAGACAGGTGATACAGATGTCTTTGAAATAACATGAAATCATTGACTAAGGGAACCAACTTGCAATACTAATGCTATAAACACTATAAATAATTCACTGCAAACGTGAAGTTTTATGCAGCATTAACCCTCGGGAAAGTTGATGTTTATTTTATTCTGTTATTAATGTAGAATGTTGGGATTATGATCAAGTGTATGACACGTCAAATCGAAATTAGTATATAATAGTATATAATATTCCAAAGACTTTTTAAATTTATTTATCTACAAAAGATTGCTTATGCCGACCTCCAGTGTCATTAAAATGGAAAACTACTCAAGTTAAGTTTAAGTAAGTTTATATGTGAATGAACAAATTCCTCATAGTGAATGGCACAATGGCATCTGTTCTATAGAATATTTGTTTCTTGTATGAAACACATCATACAGTATACGGCCACAAAGACGAATCAGAAACGACCAAGGATGTTTTCTTTTGAGATGGAGTTACGTTGCATCTGTTGCTGCGGGCAAAGCACCAGAGGACCCTCTTTTAAGAGCTTTCACACTTTTGTCAACCTGGTTCAGGCTTTTTGGATATTTTGTCGTTATCAGCCTGCTCAGGAGCTGTCATGAGTGAAGAATATTGCTATTCATCCATGCTTTCCATGCAAACCAGCATTGCTGACCTGACGTAACTGATTATATTGACATGTTTTTCCAACCAAAACCAATTTCACAAAATAGAAACTAAACCAGACTAGCAAACTCACTTTAAAAACAAATTAAAAAATAAACTGAAATTTAGAAAACATGAAAATGAAATTAAGACAAACTAATGAAAAATGGGAACACTCATACACACACACACATTGTTTGCTGTGTTTTAACACGAAGATACTTTGTGTTTGTGCCATAGATCCTGAATCCTCCTCCATCGCCAGCTACTGATCGCTCCCTCTACAACACAGAGATCTTCTACTCTTCCAACAGTCCATCAACCACCAGATCATACAGGTAAAAACACACTCATACTCAAACTAGAGTATATATGTCATGGCATCTTGGATCTGCTAAATTCCTATCAAAGTATAATCACATTCATCCTGAGTAACTCAGTTATAGCACTTTACATGCTTAAGTTCTTGGCATTCACAGACATGTCAAAAGTGGCTAAGATATAGAATAATTAGGTATTTATTTAATTATGTATGATATATGGAAGATTTGAATGTTGATGTTTCATTTAGATCTACATGCATTTAACAACAGAGTATGTATTCAGAAATAATTGAAATATAATTTGTCGTAATTTTTAATTGAAATAAGTCAAAATGGCCAGGAAAGAGTAACACCATCAAAAAAAAACAATTACAACATTTCTAAACATCAAAGTATCTATTTAGAAGTTTTGTGATGTTATGTCAGATCTTTATAGGCATGTAAAAGGTTTCGGTACCAAGCGATTTAAATAAATGTGAAATTAAACTATTCCTCCCTTTGCTGAGGACCACCTAGAAGGCTGTCAAGGACCCCTGGGTGTCCTGCACCCCAGTTTGACAATCCTTGTTCCAGTAAACACTCAATCTAAGTTACTTGAGTTTGAATTCAGTTTGAATAGTGATTTTTCTTCTCCCCACTAGGCCATACCACCCAGTCCGTGGCGCTGCCCCACCCACCACCCCCTGCAGCACCGACATGTGCGACAGTGACTATACCCCCCACCACCCGCCGGCCGGGCTGGCAGCGTCAGCGGGTCGCTGGAAGGCCACTGGCCATGGGAAACACAACAAGTATTACATGGACCTGAACTCAGACTCGGACCCCTATCCTCCACCCCCAACTCCCCGCTCCCAGTACCTGTCTGCTGAGGAGAGCTGCCCCCCATCTCCCTCCACAGAGCGCTCTTACTTCCACCTGTGCCCGCCGCCCCCCTCGCCCTGCACCGACTCCTCATGACCCTCCAACAACCCTGGGATGCTTGTGAAGAAGGAAGAACACAGTAAGCGGCCTCCTGTGGGCCCCTTTACCAGGGAAACGTGCCAACGTCCAGCTTCAAGCTGCTGCTTTTATTCAGTGCCTAGCCACGTCGGACAGTTCATCATTCCAGTCATTCTGATGCTCTCAGGGTGACCACCATCTGGTCTGCAGTCATTTGTGTGTCGTGCTCTGTAGCCTGCACTCCCTCACAGCAGGTCGAGGGTTTGATGCCCATGCTGTAGACCACGAACGCCACATGATGACTCTACTGCAAAAACAAGAATTTCCATTCCAGCAGGAAGAGAAAGCTGCCTTTGCTGGGCTACAATTCTGCCATTTCAAGACTTGAATCGGTCCAAGTATGATCCCTCCTGAACTCCTCATTGCATTCATTGACAGTAGAAACTGGTACTGCGTGACGGAGAAGCATTTAATAAGCCTGAAGCCAACCTCACTGACCCCAACCTGCCTCACATTTCCTGTCCCTTCCTTCCTCATGGCGTCCTTCTGTGGCAGGACTGTATATAGTGTTAAAATGATATGAAAAAAGTAAATGACAGAGGAATTATTTTGCTATTTTAATCATGCTGGCTGATGTTTGGATGTGTGTATGTTGTAGATGATGACGGTGTGTGTGTGTGTGTGTGTGTGGGTGCATGGATGGAGTTTGGTCACAGCGTGAAAGCTTTGTGTCCCTCAAGTTTCAAGTCGGGAATTCTTTGTCTTTGAACCTGGGTGGAGACGAAGGCTGCGTTTACACTGCTCACATGTGACGCACATTTAAGTTCGGTGTGAACGGCACAAATCACATCTGATCTGGTTTTGTTGTCTTTAGTTGGCGCACAAATAGAAATGACCCCAAATTCAGATATAGATCAGATGGTTTTGCAACGCAACTTTAGTCTGACCAGTGACGTCGGAATTCCGGCTACTTTTATAACACTTGAAATCAAATCCGGCCACATTTCTGCTCTTGCTGGCATGAATGATATTCAGTATTTGTGCCAAGTATTAGAAATAATAAATAGGATTTAAAGCATGCAGCATATGATAATGTCAGTTTTTATGAAAAATTAGAACCACTTAATGAATATACAATGTGTTTCAGCTCTACAAGTTATTTGAATGATGAACTTTTTTTTTTAGAAATGTTCATGTTTATGAGCAGAGTGAGCTCAGTAATGGAAGCTCTGAAGGCCATGATGTGACATGAAAGCAAACCTGGCAGAGCGATCCTGGCATTCGCGCATGTTGTCATTCTGTTTGTGTCAAGCTTTGATGGCACCATGACAGCTTGATTCAAAGTAATGTCTCAAAACACAGAAGCCTTAACTTTATTCTGCTAAAGAATGAAAGCTTTGTTGTTGTTTTTTTTATAGTAGATCAATCAACAGGGTTATGTGAGCAGCAACAGCACATCGTGGCCTCCATCCTAAATGCAGCCTTGCAGAACGCTGTAGAGCAACAGTGATATCCCCAGATGAATCATATCTCATGTTTAACTACTGCAAAGTCATGAGAGCCGGCGGTAAGAAAGGAATTTAATGTTCTCTATATTGTTGTTGACGAACAGTGTGCACGTTCATCTCCAGATATCTAAGGAAATGTCATTCAACCCTGATCACAGTTCCAGCAGCCCAGGCTCAACCGCACCCGTTTGCACAGAAGTAGCAGCCACGGCTCCTCTAAAAATCACAAGCAGTGCTCTTCATGTGTCCTCCTGTTCGAAGATTTGTTGTTGTGCTGTCAAGCATGCAAAATCAGATCAGAGCGGTGAGGACTGCAGTGTGAACGCAGCCAATGAGAAACCCACCAGCAATCCAGCATAAACCTGTCTTTATGCCATAAACACCAATGCTGCCGTGTAAAGCTATTGTACAGAAGTATAATCATGTCCTTGATTGGGTTGAAAGAAATGAACGCTTTTCATTGTGAACCGGAACTCTTCTCTCCTCTCATGATCCCATTTACCAAAAGTATGTTTGCTGCTATCGTGTACATACTCTACCAGTTAATGTGACTCATAAAGGCACAGAAATCCCCACACAATAATAATGACATAATGACAGTAGATCATAAAGCTATTTTACAGTTAATAACTAATTATTCTTATAGCAACTTTTGATACTCATATTTTTGTGTGTAGATCACCTATGTATGTTGTTTTTTTTTGTTTTTTTCTCTTGTCTTTCGTCATGTTTAGTTTGAAGGAATTTTTTCAGAAATAGATAACTGAAAGAGTTCTAGCAGAGGCAGTTGATGTCCAGTGTACTTCCCGCTATACTTAATTGCGTCGCTCACGTCTCTAAAGTATCCTGAGACAGCAGTTCCAGACTGCCAGGGCACATTTGTCCATTCTCTGCCTGAAAAGCTATTTCAGACGGTGTTTGACGGGTGGAGGCTCTCAGGCTGAAGCATGCTGGGGCCGTGAGTGTGGAGTTGCTCACCCTGATACATTGAAGCTGCTACAGAAAACCGAACCACTGCCAAAGTTCTGAGTCGCCTGATTTACACACGTAGAGATACATTTACAATCATTTGAACAGATCAGCGTAACTTGCCACCTTCACATTTTTAGAAAGTTCAGTTCTAGTTCAGTTCTCGCACCCAGTAGGTGAATAATGGAGCTACAGCTTCAGGACCATCAGAGCTTTGGGACTTTTTGGATGTGAAGTCCAAGGCAACAACACTACTATGTTTTTATTCAGTTTTTGGTAGAAAGTTAGAACGTGAACCAATTGACAGTGCAAGATAAAAATGAGTACATAGTGGATAGTTTCAGTGTGAGTAGTTGCGCAGCGTGGATACAGCCCCATTCCATTGTGTCCGTTTGGGTTGGAATTCTGCGTCAGCTTGTCGTCCAGAAAAAAAAAAACTTCGCCAGTGGCAGTCGAGTTCATCTGTGACTATCAACCAAGCATTGGAAGAGATATAGTCCACCGGGAGAAAATGGCATTTTCCATGAACAGAAATAAATAGTCTGCTGAACTGTGATTTAGCCAGTATTTCATCCAAGTAAATATTTTAGTGGTTTGAAGGAAAAGCTGAATATTGTGAGTTTTCACTTGCTGTGGAGATCTGCCTTTTTTTTTTTTTCAAAGGTCCTGTTCAGACCTGCATTGACGTGTGTGTGATCAAATCTCACCAGGACAGCTCTGAAGGTGCAGACTTACCACACCCATTGACAGACTCCATTCATCTCCTATCGAGAAATGTTGCACGATGGATACAATATGGCGAGTTCAGCTCACTGTATCTGAACATGACTCCACCTGAACCTAATGCACATTATTTTTTTACACCTCAAACATAGTTTTCATTGCGCTGAATTTCTGCGAAATGAAGACGTTTGAGGATGTGCACCACATCAGATCACACTTCTGTAAGAAAATAAAATGCACTTCTCTTTGCATGGGGTCCAGGACACGCCAGCGTCCACTCTGCTAATGTGGCCACCTCTGAATGAGGTCTGAGCAATCTCAGTGGGTGCATTGGCACCTGGAGGTACGTAGAGCTGTTCGCCAAAGATGTCAACCACGTCTAAACAGGGCCCCACACCACCCCAAGTCCAGCAGTCCCACCAGCAACTTATGTCATCTAGTGGAACATTTTTCGAACTAGAGCAACACTCTTGTGAGCGTGAGTCTCGTACAGTAGTTCAGTCCAAAGATGCTGTTCAGCCTGACAGAAGTGAACAAGCACTTCTAGAAAGGAGGAACCCACAGAACCAAGCTGCAATGGAGCAGCAGGTCCAGCCTCAAACCTGTAAAACTGTCCCTATGTGGTCACCTCTGCTAAAAAAAAAATGCTTTGTGTCATTTACACTTGTGATATTTTTTGTATCAAAAGCATTTTTATATAATAAAGGTTCTATTTTAAGGAATATGTTTTGTTGTTCTGTCAGCTTTCTGTCGAGAATAAAAGTCCTTTCCACTCAGGAGAAGAATGGATGTTATCGCAGGTGTGGATAGGAGCACCACCTGCCACACTTCAAGAAGACAAGCCAGGATTGCTATTATTATTCAATTCAATTTTATTTGTACAATATAACCCAGAACCAATGTCACATTGCTTTACCACATTTACAATTCACAGGTAACAATAACAGAATTACTGATAAATAAGGACACTACATAAGAGAATGCATCAGAAATGACAACCGAGTAGCTTGTCACCATGCAACAACTGGGAATTAATCTCAATATAAATGCTTTCCTTTTTTTTTTTTTTACACTTGACAAGTGGGAGTTTGGCCAAACTGAGGACAACAGGCAACTTACAAGCAGGATCCGGTAGAGAAACAAGGTTGGCACACACCTTCTTAACTTGAGGCAGTGCCGTCTCGTGTCAAACTGAGGTGTTTAAAGTTAAGATACTCGCAATTGTCAAAATGTAGGTGGGATATAAAATGGATCCACGCCGGCTTGGCCTGCAGTTGAGATTTGATTCAGTCATTGGTTTCTACTGCAGGCTGCTCATTCCCTTCTGCCCTCTTTTTCCTGCTAATGCTGTTTAAACTTGGAGAAAAAAAAAACAAAAAACTAATTTCCCACCTTCAACAAAGAGAGTTGTGTTTGTTGGCTGCGAGTGCAAAAAGAATTACTGCCCTAACTGGAAAATTATGAACAAAATAAAATATAAATCATGGCCATAAACCTTTGAAACAGTTAAATGTAAATGTTGCATTCTATATTCCCCTCTCACTAAACTTGGAATCAGTTGCATGACCAGCTCTTTAACAATATTGCCTGATAAAAATATCCGTGACTTGCTTCTCTTATCCTGATACATTTATGATCTGAAATAGGTTTTTACTGATTTATTAACCTAAACAGGGAATGCCACTTTAGCAATGCAAAATGCACACTTTGATTAGATATGTATGCATGTGTTTGCTCATTTTCTTAAGTGGCATTTATACACACAGAAAGTGGACATATAAGTGTTTATGCTATATAGAGTCTATGTTCAATTTGAAAAAGAAGTGTGTGAAAATATATGAACTCGAGGGTGAAAATGTGAGTGAAAATACACGACAGTGAAAGTGAGTGAATGTGTGTTAAAATGTATGATAGGGCTCGAATGAACGTGAATGCATTTACCGCAGAAAATACATGCGAATGGAGCTGAATGAAACTTGAATGCTGAAAATTGTTTGATGCTAAGAAGTGTCCTTAAAGAACCCGTGATGATGTCACGCAGTCTTAACATCAACATAAACATCCCAGTTTGATGTTCTACAGTTGAGTAGATATGCCACGACCATGTTATGACAAAATCTGAAATATTTTGAAATGTTTAAACTGTGTTGATTCAAATAGTCACAATTTTTTTTACAAAGATACTTCTACAAAGTATGAAACGTAGAAAAAAAAGAGTTGAAAGATTCCCAACGTGAGCTGGAAAAGCTGCTGAATGGTTTCTGTTGCACAAACGATGCAGATGTTATCCTCTGGCGGAAATGCCTCAGCATTTTACACAATTATGTCTTGTAGGCTACACTTAATGTAAATGTTGTTGCAGCCAAATAGTCACTTGGAGAACACAAACGTCTGGCAAGGCATCATAATTTACCGTCGGCGCGGTGGTCACGGAGTCACCATGGAAACCAGTGCTCCCCGCACAGAGTGGCCTTTATCTTGATGACGGATGGTGCATAGCTCCTTCAGCAGTGCGCTGTAGAAGGTGAATGTGGCAAAAATAAAATACCTGCCCATTGGCTATAACCAAAGAATTTCCCGCGTGTTTCTATTGAACCACAAGACACAGTAGAACCAGTTGGCAAACTTGAAAAGAACTTAAGGCTACGCCAGTGTCAGATGATGATGTGGATGGATTTTTAGCTTTGACTTAATCGATAGTGACAACCCTAGATGTGTAACTTAGAAAAAATCCTGTATCCATATCCTGATTGTAATCTCCCGCCAAAATAAATCTGCTGTCCCTTAGTTCAAACCCTAGCAATGAAAAAAAATCTAAATAATGCAGACAGACAAATCCTCTCTTTTTCTACTTTTTTTTATCCTACATTTAGTGCTCAAAATTAATCAGATTGACATCTGTGTTCTCATACTGCCATCTAGTGGGCACACTAGGAAACACAACATTAAATCAGTATGTCTGGTATGATTTTGCAAATGAGCAACACTTTTTTTATCAATAAGTAAATTTTACATAAAAATTTACATAAAAATATAAATATATTTATAATGTGACTGTAAAGTCATTTCTTAACCTCATGTAAGGTGGATTGAGTGGCCAATTGTTCTCTCTTGCAATGATTGGGGGTTGAGTTTCCCTCAGAAACTGATTAAATGGCAGCATCCATTTTGAAATGCCTGAAGAGGTTCACAATGGACATGTTGCTTTGGTATTTTCTATTGTTGTTCGTCAAGTCAAGTCAAATTTATTTATGTAGCGCCAAATCACAACAAAAGTTATCTCATGACACTTTTCAAGAACAGCAGGTTGAGAGCGCACACTTTAATTTACAGAGACCCAACAATTCCCCCAGGAGCAAGCACTTGGTGATGGCGGCGAGGAAAAACTCCCCTTTAACAGGCAGAAACCTTGAACAGATCCTGACACGAGGTGGGCGGCCATCTGCTTTGACTGGTTGGGTTGACAGAGAGAGGGACAGAGTGAGAGAGAGAGAGAGAGAAAGGCGGGTTTGGGGATGGGGGGAAATGAAATGCACAGTAGCATCAACTACAGTAAAATTAATGGTGGTGGAGGTCCGTGATGGCCATAAACGTCTCTGTCTCTGCAAGACAAGAAAACAACTCCAGGCAAGAAGTTAAGTTAGTAACATGCCGGAATGGATGAGGAAGAGGATGGGAAGGGAGAGAGAGAGGAAGAGAGGGGCCCAGTGCATGATGGTCCCCCGGCAGCCTAGACCTATAGCAGCATAACTAGGTGCCGGTCCAAGGCGAGCCTGAGCCAGCCCTACTACTAGGGTTGGCTCCAACTATAAGCTTTGTCAAAAAAGAAAGTTTTAAGCCTCCTCTTAAATGTAGAGAGGCTGTCTGCCCCGCTGACTAATGCTGGAAGATGGTTCCACAGGAGAGGAGGCTGATAACTGAAGGTTCTGCCTCCAATTCTACTTTTAGAAATTCCAGGAACCACAAGTAGGCCTGCATTCTGGGAGCGCAGTGTTCTGGTCGGGTAATATGGTTCAGTTAGCTCCTTCAGATATGAGGGTGCAGATATCAAGGGCTTTATACGTAAGGAGAAGGATTCTGAATTCTATTGTGGATTTTATAGGCAGCCAGTGCAGAGAAGCCAATACTAGAGAAATGTGATCTCTTCCCCTGGTTCTTGTTAGAACACATGCAGCAGCATTCTAGACCAATTGGAGAGTCTTAAGAGAATTGTTTGGGCAGCCTGATGACGAGGAGTTGCGGTAATCCAGCCTGGAAGTGACAAATGCATGGACTAATTTCTCTGCATCTTTCTGAGACAATATGTGTCTGATTTTTTGCAATGTTATGCAGGTGAAAAAGGCTTTTTTTTTTGCTGTAAAGTGCAAAAACCACATACAGTCCTTCCAGCCACCCCCAGTTAATTCACTGGTTAATCTAAATACACCCACCTGACATTTTATTAATAAATGGCTTTTGCTTCTGTAGCCGATCAGCCCAAAGGTTGGATGTGCTGTGTGTTTAGAGAT
>CAAKHG010005369.1:4602-15975 GCA_901007715.1 Dactylopterus volitans
ATTTTCTCTGTATCCATCAGCAAAATTACCCGAACACTGCCTGGCGAGATGTTCATGAACAGGGGCCAAAGCTCCAGGATTGCCTTTCAGTTTCTTTCAAATTGCAACAAGCTTTTCTTTTTTCTTTTTTTTTTTTGCTCATGAAGATCTCTGCACCTTTATGAAAAAATATGGAATATTTATAGTGATAATGTAATGTGTAGGATTAAGTGTGGCACCTGGTGGTTTCAATTATGGATTTGCATAGAGGAGTGGGCTATTGGCATTGCTGGCAGTTTGCACTCACTTAGTGGCCAACAAAAAAAATACATAGATTGTAGCCATTTAATGCTCACAAACTCAGCTAATATGCTTCATCAGGACTTATTGAGTGTAGTTTCATCAGATTCGATCAATGTGCACGTCCACTATTGTCATTCAGCTCACACAGACTGAGCATGCTCGAAATAGGTGACACTTAATGCACCATAAATGCCGTTAGCTACCACTAGAAACTTGTAGAAGAGCTCCAACTAAAGGTGAAATTGCTACATTATTTACATTTTGCACTCCTCCTTTAAAATAAAAGCACCATACTCGTTATTTGTCAACTGTGCTTTCATCTCGGACACACCGGAATGCTTCTTCTTCTGTTATATGTTTGCTACATCGCCGAAAACATCTGTGTAAGGATTCTGCAAGGTTACTACCTCAGTTGAAATTTGTAAATAAAACCTCTTAAACTTACTTATGAATAGCTTAGTGAAGCCAAAGTAAAGGAAATGTGGTATGAATGAAACTGTGGCCATGTTCACAAACTCCATAACTGCCTACAGCCGTTCTTGAAAGGACCCTGAAATGCACCTTGGGCGCTGTGGCAGAAGGAGCCCACTGTTCTGTGTGTGTGTGTGTGTGTGTGTGTGTGTGTGTGTGTGTGTGTGTGTGTGTGTGTGTGTGTGTTCACTATGTGGATGGTTCAAATTTAGAGAGTTAATTTCTTTTTTTTATTATTGTATTTAAATAATCCCACATGGGGAAAATAGTTCTCTGCATTTGACCCATCCATTAGTGCACACACACACGCACACACACACACACACACTACATGCACAATTAGCACACACACAGGAGCAGTGGGCTGCCATGGTTACAGTTAACTCCACTCCAAAATTAATTGTAGTGATTTTTTTTAATGATTGGGAAAATAAGACCCTTTATGTGTTTGTGTCTATTTGTACGGTCTAGTGGTGGAGAACCGCTATTTCATCAGCGCTCTGTGTCTCCTCAGGTGAACGCTATCCCTCTCAAGTCATCATGGGTGATGACTTGTGCCTACGCACCTTCAGGGAACCTAGTGGCTTGCGGAGGTCTGGACAACATGTGCTCCATCTACAACCTCAAGGGCAAGGACGGGAACGTCAAGGTCATGCGTGAGCTGGCGGCACACACAGGTTAGATATCACAGCTATGAGACGGGATGTCTCCCCCTTTTGTGGAAGTTGACTTGCCCTCGGACTTCACGGTGTGTCGAGCCTCATGCGGTATTTCTTTGGTTGCCCAGGTTACCTGTCCTGCTGTCGTTTCCTCAGCGACACTGAGATCATCACCAGCTCTGGCGACTGCACCTGGTACGTGTGTCAAGATGTGATTTGCTTGAAATGCAGCTCCCTTTATGTTGTTACATCTGAATTAAATCCTTCACACTCACCACCCCTCGTGCCTTCCTTTAGCGTTCTATGGGACATTGAGACAGGGACCCAAAAGACCATCTTTGCAGGGCACCAGGGAGACTGCATGTCCCTGGCTGTGTCCCCGGACTTCAAATTTTTCATCTCAGGCGCATGTGACTTCACCGCCAAGCTGTGGGACATCAGGGAGGGCGCCTGCAGACAGACCTTTGGAGGCCACGAGAGTGACATCAATGCAATCGGGGTGAGGATGAGCATGAAGCTATATCCATACAGAGCAGTGAATTTTAATTATTTTTTTTTAGGTAGTATTTGTTTTTTAAAAATTACAGATCAGATTCCTTTTTATTGTCATTGTAGCCAATACAATGGAATTGCGTTTAGCATCTCGCATTATATAAACACAAGGTAAATACAAAACAGATACAAAATCCAAAAGTATAAAAAATAGCAAAAGACAAAACACAAGGTATTAAAGACATATACATGGTATATAAAAAAAAATGTAACATTGAACACACATAAATTAAGAAGTAAGCGTGAGACAGGCTGCAATGTTAAAATATTGCACAAAAATTGACTGTGATTTGACATATTGCACACTGAGTAGTGCACTTGGATGCTTCTGTCAAACCTTGCTGCACCTAAGTTAAAAAAAAAAAAAAAAAAAAACCTTGCTGCACATGACTGGCATATTTGTATTTTGTGGTTTGTGCTGACTCACTGTGGGGCCTTACGTCATCTCTCCTCCTCCTTTCCATGCCTCCAGTTCTTCCCCAACGGTAACGCGGTGATAACTGGTTCAGATGACGCCACCTGTAAGTTGTACGACCTGAGAGCCGACCAGGAGCTCATCACCTACCAAGACTCCGGCATCATGTGCGGGGTGACCTCCCTGGCCCCGTCCCTGTCTGGACGCCTGATACTGGCTGGCTACGATGACTTCAATGTCAACATCTGGGACTCGCTGAAGGCTGAGAGAGTGGGTGAGTCTGGGAGGAAAACGGAGATTTGAACTGAGCGCTGCACGGATGAATTCCCATGCTTACGTGTCACGTCTTCTCCTCTTCTGCGGCGGTCCAGGTGTGCTGGCTGGCCATGACAACCGGGTGAGCTGTATCGGAGTATCCTCAGATGGCATGGCGTGTTGCACAGGCTCCTGGGACAGCTTCCTCAAGATATGGAACTGAGGCTATTCCTTAGCAGCAAGCAGAGTGAGAACATCTGCCTGCGAGAAAAAGAAGATCAAGAGAAAAAAAAACAGAGGGGAAAGAATTTGGATTTGGGGGAGGGTGGAGGGAAGAGGAGCTGCATAGGGTGAAAAGGGGGTATTTAATTGTGCCAAGTACTATCTAATGTCGGAAAGGGGTTGTTATGTAAAGATGCATCTTCTCTGTCACATTGCGCTCTCACCTTTCTTCTCACGTCACGGAGTTGATTTGGAATGGGACAGGGGGCGAGGGAAGGGTCAAAGAAAAATCATTCCCATAAACAATTATGTTACATTTCAAGTCGATGACATATGCACATTCATTGCAGCAGTTCAGTGATCACACGATAAAAACAGTTGCCAAATGGTAATGGTAGCACACTGGATGGGATAGAATTTTGAGAAGAAAATGTTACAGCCCATGTAGGTTCACACTAGGTATATTATTAATGATGCTGTTTTATATCAAGCAGAAGTTTTGTCAAATGAATATGAGCTTTTGCATTTTGTCTCAGACTCTTGTTCTTAGTTTTTTGGTAGATCCCCCCCCCCCCCCTCCCTAGGTGCTTGCTTGCTTCCTTTCCATTTTCTACTTTTAAAGTTGAGTTCTAGTTTGCAGATGTCTACTTTTAGTGTTTTGAGTTGTTTTGTATGTGATTAACGGACAATATTTAAGATATTTCCAGGATTTGGGGTCTCATCATTTGGACCAGCTCTCCCTTTCTACCACTGCAAACCCGGTAGCTAGACCGGAAAAAGTGCTTCGAGTCAACTGTTGAACTGACAGGATAATAAAATGTTTTTCACGGTTCATTAAGCAATTACAAAAAAAAAAAGAAAAGCGCCCCGTTTGTCTCAGGACAGGACTTGTATGAGTGTTGAATGGACAAAAAGCTATTGTGTGCATATGAATCTGTACATAACAGCTCACGTTTTCCTCTGCATGGTACTAAAGTAACTTGAAGGACAATTTCTATACAGTACATGACAAGGTTTCCAGACTGGTTAGAATATGAACTGCTTCCTTTCCAGCACTAGACGCTGCTAGACATTGTGCAAAGTGATACGTATTTTTCTTAAAGACTGTCTAATAAACATGGGATTCCGCATTACACACGACTTTAGTGTCAATTTATACAGAAAAAAAAGTTCTGTAAAATGTCCAGTTTCTTTCCCAGTGTCCCTTTCTGGACATCAATTGTGCCACACAACAATGGAAATGAAATGTATTTGTAAATCATGTTAAGTACATGTTGTGTGGTCCATTAATTTATCATGGATAAATTGGGTCTTATGAATAGACTAACATTTTTTTTTTACAACACCATGAGGCATTATTGTCCATCTCAGATTAAATAAAAAAGGAGCAAAATATAGCAAATAGCAAACTGTTTATTACGAGCACAAAGAAGTACACAAATAATTTTATTCATATTTACAAAAGAACAAACGATAGAAAACTGCAGAAAGCAGCAGTGAAATAATCAGTTTAAGAAGCCTGTACACATAAAAACCTGTTTTAAGAGATAAAAAAAAAAAATCAGATTTTGTACATATTACTGCAGAGCATCATCTGTTCTCCTTATCCAAAGCCACAGCCAGCACTCTGCGGTCCATCTGTCCAATCCTTTTCTTATCTGGCGTGGACACCTTCAGCTTCACCTAAAAACAATGAGGACATTATCTCAGCAATTTATTTGTTTTTGGATCTCTTTATCACCACTGCTGCCATCAAGAGTCGACACGGACAAATTAAAGCTGGTGCAGCGAGCACATCGCGCATGCTAGCAGCGAGCAGATGCCTGTGTACACTACCTGAGGACGTTCTCTGGGTGAGTTGCCTTCCTGGAGGATCTGCAGTGGGGAACGTCCTTCGGTGCCTAGAAAACGTGCAACGAAAAAAAACAGGGAGAAAAGTTGAAGCAACATAATCTAGCCATGAAATAATAAATAAATCAGACGAAAAACAACAAAAAAAACCCCACCTTTCTGCTTCAGTTTTCCAGACAGTCCCTTGTTCTCGTTTGATCCATTCTTGATAGCCACGTGTACGGCAAGGGGAGAGGAGCCTCCTTTTCCATGCCCTTGACCTGCTCTCGCTCTTAGGCCGGTGGCACCAAACCCTTTCCCCAACCACTGTGGTTTGAACACCACCTGACTTGGGCTCTTCTGGTCCAAGGTGAGGCAGTGGAATCCTGCGCGAAGCTGTGGCTGCTCTGGGCTGGGGACAGTTGGTGGCTCTGCTGGGGTGCTGAGGACGGTTGGTGGTACTTCCTTAAGTTCTTTTGCTTCTCTAGGAGGTTTCAGTTGCTCTGCTTGCTCTGGCTCTGCATGAGGTGTTGGAAGTGAAGAATCATCTGTGGGTATGGCAGGCTCAAGAGGGGAATTTGGCTCAACGCCGATAGACGGAAGGGCATACAAGTGATCTGCACTGTCTATGAGTGGCCCGGCTTCCTCACAAGGCAGTGGAGATGCACCGCTATCACGGTGTACTTCAGCAAAGATCTGGGATGAGGTTGCTCCCTCATGGCAAGTTATGAGACTCATGCTCAGTCTCTTGTGAAGTGGAGATTCCTTTGCTTCTTCTGCCATCTCCAGGCTAATATCTGCCTCTGTCTCCACCTCCAGCTCCACCTGGGGCTCCTCTAGAAGCACAAAGGGGCTGGAGTCTTCCACACCCTGGACTGGGGGCAGGACAGGGGTTGCCAGGAGGTTAGCATGCTCAGCCAGTGAGCTGAAGGTACGGGACATCTGAGGAGTCAAAAGAGGTTTGGTAGATGCAAGTTCTTCATCAAGGACCACCTCCTCCTCCTCCACAACGTCACTGAAGCATTTCTGGGGAGCTTCCACCTCGTTGTGGAAAAGCATGCCCAGGCGCCGAGCAAGAGACCCCACTGTTGCTGAAAAGATAAATGACGATAGTTATGTCACAGTGCGTTTTCAGGTCAGATAAAAAGCCAAGCTTGGAGTCGTTCACCAAAATGCTTACCTCTCATGACTTCTCTGGCAGGGGTGCGAGCGATGCCAACAGACGGTGAGCGAGGATCACCGAACACCAGTGGATGCTCACTCTTTAATTCAGCGTTAGTTTTGGACACGGGTCCTCCAACCTACGAGAAATATTTAGACTTGTTCAGCAGTCTTCTACCACGCATTGCAGTACGTCCGTTAGTGGAAAATCCAGATACTTTACCTGAATAGGTGTGCGATTGATGCCGGCCGATGGGGAGCGGGGATCATACAGATGACTCACTCGACTGTTCTTGATGGCCGGCTCCGGCTCTGCTGCTGCAGACGCAGCCATCTTGCTTTCACTGGATCCCATGATGCTTAGTTAATGTCGCCTGACTTCAGGGTAAATAGAACAGTATAATAGAACTTGTTTTTCTTCAGTGTAAAATTACATGCATCACAACCCAGTCAGGCAGTCTCTCTCCCTCTCTCGCACACATACTTTAACAGGGTATCAGACATAAATGTTATGTGTACATGAAATTTATGGCTCCTTTATACGAAATGCACTTAATGTAGTGCCGCCGACAACAGTGTGATGGCTACCGTTAGCCTAGCCTCGTCCACCAGTGCCACATGGAACGATTTAAAGTGAATCTAGCTTGTTATACATTACTGCCCATGCACAACTGTGTTACGAGTTAACTGCTAACGTTGGCCAAAGTGAGCCAGGCAGCAACGAGCTAACTTGTCTAAGGTCAGAACTGTTAGCACGAGGGGTTTGTTTTTACATTTCAGTGTCAAAGTCGCGAAAACGTTCGCAACGTTAGCTTGCTAGCAACCGCTCGTCCCAATGAGCCAAAGTGTAGCAAACTCCAATTCAGCCAAGGTGGATAAAACGATTCTTAACTTACCTTAGAGGTGGAACAGCGGTGGAACGAGCGTCCCGCTAGATCTGCTTTACACATCTGCCTTACACACTCGAGATAAACAGAGGTAACACGCGACTTTTAAAACTTTTAAATGGCGGGGGTGCGCGTACGTTATTTTTAAACGAACCAATCAGCGTGTGCGTCCGCATCCGCTCCACGCTGCTGATTGGTTAAGAGCGTAGCGGTCCGGAGGTGGACGTCGCGTGCGGCCGGTAGACTATTCGGAGGAAAACAAATGACAGTTGATGTTGGGCAGGGCCAACGTACCTATTTTAAATGGCTAAAGTAGTCGATAAACACTAAACTAACTAAAAACACACTATGAGAACTGCTGCAGTAACTGTGAAAATGCGTTCAGTTCACTAGAAGAAAATGCAAGGAGGCTTTAGTATTTCATCAGAAATCCCTTTTTGTGAACCTCTGTGATGTTTATTATCAATGAATTATCCACAAAAATAATGGTAAGCATTTACATGATGCATTAAACATTATTGAGGATCAAAAGAAGAAAAAGGCAATCTACGTGGCATTTGAATTTCCTTATTTTTTGTCTGTAAAATGATCATTCGTAACTTAAATACCTTATTGCGTTTACCCTGTCCCACCTGACTGTCCAACAGACAATAGAACTGCAAAGGCAACATTAAAACGTCATTTGAAACTAGATTTTGCAGTTCAGTTGTACCAATTGGGTACGAAAAGTTTTTAAATAAAGCAAGGAAACAATTACTGGTATTTCACGATTTTGGAAATAAATTATTAAAGAATGACTATAGCTTTAAGGGCTATGCATTCGATTCATTACATATTAAACACCATCAAGTAAAAGATAACTGTCAAAATTGCATACATGTTGTCAAACATGATGTAAATCTGTTATTCTTATACAGCCTTAATCTGTTAATATTTTAAGATTTTAATTCTTAAATGTTCCCCGATATCTGATTAACCCATATCTGTTGAGCTCCCATGTTTGTCAAGTGGCAAAAGTGATGCAGATAACCGATGCTGAAACGCTCAAGATGACAACAAATGTTTGGAATCAAAGCTTTATTGCTGAATATTAAACATTGCAGTCAGGAAATAACTAGCCTGAAAACAATTATAGTGCAACAATTAATTTACAATACACATATTATGGCATAAAGCATTGTACAATGAAGCAAATGTTTTACAAGAGCGATATGAAAAAGAGACAGAGGAGCCCAGAGAAATTGACGATATTACAATTATATTATTTTATCATCCGATACATAATGTTCCTTATTTACCCTTACACGCACTGTGTACATCCCACCGCATAACAACAGTAACAGTCCCGCTGGATGTCAGTTCATTGTCTAGGCTGATAACTGAGTACTCAAAAATTAAATAACGTATTTAAAAAAGTAGTGCATGTATTGTATACTGTATACTCTGGACTGGTCTAATCCTTCACTCTTGCAAGCACTTTTGAAAAAGAAAAATGGCAATATTGTACAACTTGTACCTCAAATCTACATAACTGTAATGAGTTCAGCTTACAACCGTTTTTGTTTTTTAAAAGCTGAGACCATACAGAATCAGAACAAAAACTGTTAAAATGTTGCTGGTTACTGGATACAGAATGTATTCAGTTACTGATCAACACTACTTTGTTAATTCCAAATGAATCATTTTGATATATCATTAAACTGAGTTCTCCATATCAACAAAATAAGAGGACATGTGAGGGCTCTCAAACATGCACCTGGCTGCTACTTCTCAAGCAGAGACTAATACTGCAACACTTGACAGAAGTCACTGTGCTCATGGGCACCAGATGTCTCTATAAAAGGTGGATAATTCACAGTGTCCTCCTCCTATATTCCTCCCTAAATATTACCTGTTACCATGTTCAGGTTCTTCCATTCGCCCCTTTCATTCAGTCACCAAAACATTTACCTCCCAGCAACAAACACTCACAATCAATAAGCCCTCTGTTCACTGAATTTCATTCCAGCCCACCCTCCACTTCTCTGTGGCAGAAGTGAGCGAGCAATGTGTCCAAGTCGCGGCGGTCGGCAGCAGTGTACAGAGAGCTCTCTCCCATCATGCTGAGAGCCATGCGCAGGGTGGACCAGATGTTGTCGGACATCACGGTGGCTGCGGTACCTCCAGGCCCCCTCGCCATTCTCGCTCCGTCCCCGGCGGCTTGGCGCTGCAGAGACAGAGCTTCCAGGAAGTGCTCCACGGCTTCCCTAGAGGAAAAAAATAAAAAAATAGAGCAGGCAAGATTGAGAGCATTTAATCAAAGATAGGCCAACAGTGGCTACAGGCTGTAACATGCGCAGAAGGAGACAAAAAATTTGAAAACATCTCTCAGTATTAGAGATTTATTAGAGTTACTGTTCGCGGGCGCCACAAAATACAGCCTACACAATGACCATGAATCATGATCGCTTTCAAATCCAATTCAAACTCAAATTGAATAGTATAATCTGACTGAGACTTAGGTTTAGCTTGATGCTTCTTATAAACAACTGAAAGGATTTTCGGAGCCACCGTTGCCATCTACTGAAAGGTAAAGCAATTGCACCGGTTTGTTTCTTTCTAATGTTATTTTGCATAGAAATACGGAGCAAACATTCACTGAAGTGGTTTGCCAGTGGAGCAAAATTGTGCCGTTTATGTTATCATTAATGTCATCAGTCTCCCATAATGCAATCTGTAGCAGTTAATATGTCCTTTGTGACCAGACAGGCATATCTTGTAAACCAAACATATGTCAAAAAGATAAACAAAATGCTCCCTTACCTGTGTGCTCCTAAATTAACACAACTGATTCCTAAGTTGTAGCGACTGCGGACAAACCCTGGCTGCAACTCAAGCGCTCTCCTGTAGGCGGCCACTGCCTCCTCTGAGCGGCTTCCATTGGCCAGCGTGGCACCCAACTTATTCCATAGCAAGTAGTCCTGATAGAGACCAAAGTAAAAAAAAAAATGAAGAAGAGGGACACATAAGAAAATGACTGAGCACGCGGTGTGAAGGGAGTGACTCCATGTTGGTGTTCATGCTCACCTGTGGTGTGACCGAGAGAGCGGCGGTGAAACAGTCCACCGCCTTGTCGTACTCTCCGCTGAGGTTGAAGAGAACTCCAAGACCACACTGCAGCTGGGGGTCCACCTGAGTGGGGTCTGAGTTGGCTGCACGCAGGAACAGGGACTGAACATCAGTAAATAAAGACCTATGTAGGACACCCAGAGAGAGAGGCACAAATTGAGAAAGAATCAAGTTAAGTTGCCATTCATTGGAGAGTTCTTGGATGCTGATATGTCTTCTCTGTTTTGAAGATGAAACAGCTCGGAAAGTTCAGTGTTTTTGTAAATAAAATAAAACCCAACGATACTCACTCTGGCAACAGTGACCCGAACCTCTCCCTGTCACCTTCCCTTTCCCTGACACTGTCTTTTTGGCGTTCGCGCTCACTCTGCTCCCACACGGAGCCGTATTTTGGATTGTGCTTCAGCCAGTCACGAAGAGTCTCACAGGCCTGCCTGTGCAGTGATTCGTTGGTGAAACTGACCGCCAGCGCCATCAGAGCGGTTAGGTTGTCATTCTTCAGCTCTATACATCTAACAGAAAAAGAGTGTCAATGGAAAGACAACAGAAGTTAGAGAAGAAAGGCATGACTGGAGCTTGTGGTTGAGCCAACAAATGCTGACCAGACATGAACTGAAAATACCACGTCCAGCCTCATCCAACCAGCCAAGCACTGAATAATGAAATGTGTTTTTGCAGATTATTGTGCCAGTGTATTCAGACTTTGACCAACAAATGTGTAATTAGATCATTCATGAGTTAAGGTAGACATTTCCGCTGGATATTGTTAAAATTCCCTTTAGGTTCTTTAGAACACCAGTCATAGTAGCCAAGATGGGACCAACCCACTCTAACTTATGTTGGAGACAATGTGGTGACCATATTGGGAATCACACGCATATATTCTGGAGTTGTCCTAAACTGACATTATATTGGAAAGAGATCTCAAAAGCGATGGGTGAGGTTTTTGGTCGAGACATTGCAGAAGACTCTATGGTAATGATGATGGGAGTAGTGCCGGAGGAAATAGAAAGCAGAGCCGAAAAATATTTATTTCATATATTACTTACAGCAGCCTTAAAATGTATAACTATTAGGTGGTTAAAACCTGATCCACCCACATATAATATGTGGAAAGAAAAAATATGGGAAATTTATCAGATGGAACGAATTACATATTCCCTGAGGCTTCAATCAGATATATTTGTTAGAAGACGGACCCCTGCCATTCCTATACTGGGAGTGACGGGGCTTTTTAATCTATTCTGATCTGTCTGGTCTGTGACCTCCGGTGCTCTCTCACCCCGTCGTGGGTTTCGACCCGAGGCTACCCTGTCCTGTTTGGCTTTCTATACCAACATTATGTGTACCTATCAGTCTGTACTTTGGGTTCTATTCTATTCTATTTTTATTTTTAAATTCAATTGTGGTATTAATCTCTTGTTATTGATGTTTTTGTGTTCCTCCATTCTGTTATGAAAAAGATAAAGCGGGAAAAAAAGAAAGAAAGATAATTGTGAAAAGTATACATGTATGTCACATTGTATATGTT
>CAAKHG010005374.1:8337-20715 GCA_901007715.1 Dactylopterus volitans
AATTTTTTAGACGGCCCCCTCCCCCCCCCCCCCCCTTCCCCCGCCCCTCCATTCCCTCCCTCAAAACTGTGACTTTCCAAAAACAGTTTGGCAACCATCATTTGGCAGAGCCGGTCCGTCAAGCTTCAGATGCCAACACAGTGCTGATTGGTCTACACTGATTGGTAGTGTATTTTCCAGCTTTTCCAAAACTTTTTTTTTTATTTTTTTTTTACTATTGCTGTCAATCAATAGAAAGATTTAATTGCGGCCTGTTACTGTGATTAAACATGGTTAATGGTTGTATCTGGGAGGGTTTAAGCAAACACACGTGTGGTGGTGGAATAAAGAAATGGCAAACCAGTTAGAGGAAACAGACTCGTAAATTTTATTGAAGCATCTCAGATTAGTTTTAAGTTATCGGCCCGTTTATTGATGGCGCTGTTTGGCTTAGCTGATGTGACTTTATCGATCTACTTCAGCAGCCCTCCACCAGTGTCGTGTGGCAAACAGGGCTTGATCCCATCTCTTTGACAGTTCATCACTTAAATGTGATGCACACAACTTATTTGCATTTGGCGCGCCCTTAAATTATTCAGCCGAGTACCCATCCGCCCTGGGATTATGGGGAGTTGGAGCCAATTAGTCATATCAATTTGCATTGAAGAAAATATAACGCATTCAAGTTTTTTCAGTATGCTCACGAGCGCTGACTCTGACAGCCCCATTTGCTCATTTATTTCCACAAATTTCACCTTAAACACCAAACTTTTTTGGATTAGTTCTTGGTCACGACTGGAGCATTAAAAATGAGACATGCTATTTGAAATTACAACGCAGGTATCTGATATTTTTCCTTGTCTGGTTGTGTAAGTGAAGCGTGCCAATTGAATACCGTGCAACATGATGTATTCTCCCATCTTGTTGTCATCATTAACTTTACTACAAAACTAGGAACAAGAGTGTGACACAAAAACAATCCTGTATCTTTCCTGGGACCTTTTAGCATTAGCCTCAGTTTCACAGGATTAGCCACGAGTGCGCTAACTAGTTAATCAGGACTTAATTTGCAAACACTGGCAGCTGATATTGTAAGCTTGTTCATTTGTAGCCATCACGTGCATACACGGGGTTAGCTGCTGGTTAGCTAATTAGTTGTTAAAACAGGCACCTCATAGAGTTGTAGCTGTTGCAGTCATATTTTTGATTAGCCACTGGTTAGCTAATTTGTTTGCTAACACAGGCAGCTTGTGGGTTTGTTGCCATCACAGTCATAATTTAGATTCGCTACGAGGTAGTCAGTTAGTTAGCTAACAGAGACAGATACGAGTTATTTAGTGAGTTCGTGCTTAATTGGCTCCCGCTGGCAGGTGATAAAGTCATCCGCTGTCATCATTTCGACCAGCACTGGCAGTCATCTGCCAGATGTGATGCCGCTTAAGGTGTTAAGCAAAAGTAACTTCTGATGTGCAACTATTAGATGAGATATAACTAAAGGTGTGTATAACCTTGACCTAAGAGCAGTTGTTTTGCCCGTGATAAATGATGAAGCAGTAATAATATGATAACTCTATTTGGCCTGCACTCAATTTAGACCTGAGCCGCTTGAGCCTCCCTCCCCTCAGAGATGATTAGATTGTAAATTTCACCCTCAATCAATTTTATTGCACACTCCTCTTAAGGAACCTTCCACGGAACACCTCGTCTTTGACACAGAGTAAAAATTTATTCTGCTTTCCAATAAACGGAATGAGGACTGCGCGCCGGCCGAGGTCAGCCGCGAGAATGAGAATAAAAGGGAGGATTAGTCGATTTTGGCCCTGACTCGTCTGATGTCCGTCTGCGTAATGTGTTTGAAGTGTGGTTTCTCTGTCCGGGTGCCACTCACTGATGAAGGCGCGCGGCCTGTCTGGCGCTGCATTTTTAAACAGCCCATTTTCATTCCCTTTGTGTCCCGAATGAGGTGCATTGGGATTCCAATCTTGTAACCCTTGTTCCTGTTGTATCCCCCCAGTCTTCGCTCCTTCCCCGCTCCGCCCTGTCGTTTCGGCCGGCTCCCGACAGTGGCACGTGAACGGCGCCGACGTGCTCAGATCTCATATCCGACTTTCTGATTCTGTCTTAACGCCTAATAATTCGAAATAATCTCGTCCTCGTTTGCTGACGTTTCCTCCTCGGCTTCCACATCCTGACCCTGCAGTCGCTCTCTCGCTTTACCTCCTCATCTCTCTGCTGCTTTTCATCCCTTTTTTCCCCCCCATCCTAACAAGCAAACAACATCATGTTATTTTAAGCCCGAGCTGCACAGATCAAGCACTCCTCTCCATTCATCTATATTTTCTCATTTTCCCATTGTCTTCAGTCTGTCCTCCCCTCCTCCTCTTTGCTTTATCAACCCCGGCTCTTCCCTCCTTTTCATCCGCCGCAGCGTGGCGTCGTCGCCGCTCTCTATATTAGCAGGTAGAGCGGCAACAAATGGGAGCACGTCGGCGTCGCTCGTTTTGTCTTGTTTTGCTGCGCACGCTTACATATTGACCCCAAGCACCATGCAAGTCACTGGGAATCGTTGCAATGCGTAACGGAAGGGCTGAGAGCGGCTGTTGCATCCGGCGGTTGCTGGTTTCAGCACCACGGTGTGTGGACAGCTCCCCACAGGGTTCCAACGGGAAGCGATGGAGTTCGGCTCGCTGCTGGAAGGTAAACATGGATTGTCGTAACTGAGGTCGTGCCCTCATATTTGTTCTGGGGTTTTTTTCAGAGTGGGGACTTTATGTTGCATTCCACACTTACAGCTCACATTTGATGGATAATTATAGTCTCATTGGGCTTATTTTTGTATCCTCTCTACTTAAAATTCTGCAGCTTTACAGCAGTCCGGTAAGAGATTCCAATGACACACACAATATTATAGAACAATAAAAGAATTAAAGATGCTGTAAAGTGTCCCGACACTCAGATTCATGTCATGAGCAAATTCTAAAATCTTGGTTTCGGCACTTGTGGATCGCAAAGATGTGGATTAGTCTTAAAGATCCGATTTGGAAGGCTTAACTTGAGGTTTCATGGGCTGTGAAATGTATTTCTTGTAAAGGACCATGTAAGTGGGGAGACGAAGGCCAGAGGGGGCCATAAGAAGGAGCGAGAAAATTAGAATACAAAAATAAATGACTGTTGCGGCCCACTCTTATGTGTTTTCATGGGGCCCCAAATTCTCTTGCTGCTCCCCTGATAAACACATTGCTAGGAGACGGTGCTCGTTGGCTTTTAAGGAGAGTAAGGACTTGAATAATAACAGTTACATGTATTGTAAAACAAGATTAAAAATAAAAAGTTGGAAAAACCAATACGAGGGTCCTTGAAATTCACGCAGATATGAAGTGATTTTACGAAACTTTGAATTTTTCGTATAAGTTGCTATACAAATTATCATTTCTTGTATGTAATTTTTTTTCGCTACCAATAATTCGCCTGAGCATTGATATGTCTGATGTCTTGGCCTCTTGACTGAGCATGCTGAGAGAAAAGGCCGTTCATGCTGATGTTAATAAAACATCTCTGACAGATTTCTCCCAGCTGCGGTCGCTAACTCAAACCCTCAGTGTTTATCATTTATGACAATTCAAGCTTCACTAGATTCTGTGGTCCTCGGCCATTGGCCATAATCCTGTCAATCTAAAATGGCTAGTTCACCCTAGAAAATGAGAACATAATCGAGGGAAACTGCAAGAGGGGTGATTTATTTTGCAGGGCTACCCATAGAAGATTCCCTATGCTCGCTAAAAACCAATGTATCATACACGATAACCTGTGCAACTGAGTCAAAAGTGCAGCCCATTAATCTGCAGCGCCGGCGGTTGATAGCGCGTGCAAACCAGGCGCATCGGTGGCCCGAATGCGTGAGACTGTTGTGGCAGGGAAAGGTGGATCATCGGAGGAATCGGACGGCCAGGACCCAGGTGTCAGATGGGGAACCTCTCTATTCCCAGCGGCTCTACCTACAACATAGTCAGAGATATCTTCCGACATCCTAGAGCACGACACGCCTTTTATACAGAAGGCAGACTGTGCGTGTGTGTGTGTGTGTGTGTGTGTGTGTGTGGCGTGCGCGCGAGTTGGCAGAGTTTCATCCTGTTTACCGGACTCGATGGCTCTCCCAGTCCAGAGGGAGGAGACTTACCCACTTTCATTTGTCTTGAATTAAGGCCAAGAGATATGATATGGAGTAAAAGTGTTGCGAAACATCTGCATTGATGTGTGTGTAGCGTAGATTCCAGGAACAGATGTGCGCCTGGGACAAGGTTTGGTGATACATACCGCGAGTTCCAGATCATGGTGTTTGGCTCGGATATGGTGACCTGGCACTCGTTACTCGCGCATCCTGTCAACAAGAGCAAGAACCTTTTAATTCTTCCACAAGACCTTAATGAATAAAAGGATATGCTGGATACGTGCAGTTAACTCATGCTCCCATTCCCCTGCTTTATCCTTGAGATCGCAGGCAAAACGCACACACGCGCGCACACACACACACACACACTCAACACCGGAGTGGGGCGTTATTTTGGCCTCGTTCCATGTTGCATCTGCCAGTTTCTGCACCAATTAACTCCCATTAATACCATTAGCCATGGTCCACCATGATACTGATGCACGGTGCGTAGAGCATGAGCAGTCTGAATCGTGGCGCACAAAAGCACACACACACACTCGCGCGCACACACACACACTCTATAAACATGACTTAAAGTCACATGAATCAAAGTAAGTAGACAGCTACAGCTGGGCCAGTGAAATACACCATAATGAGTGGCTTGATGTGTGTGTGTGTGTGTGTGTGTGTGTGTGTGTGCGTGCGTGCGTGCGTGTGTGTCTGTGTGCGTGCGTGCGTGTTGGTGTGTGTGTGTAATAGCATGTGGTGATTGGACATCTAGATTATGACACCTCCTGCTTTGATTGTCCCCGGGGCCCCAGCCAGCAGCTGTCAGCTGGGAAGTCTTGAGGGTGGAGAGAAGTGTGTGTGTGAGAGTGTGTGTGAAGTTAAAACCGCTGAGAGGATGTTTGAGAAACTCCGTCATCTGACCTCCATGCAGAGAAAATAAAGGGGATGTAGTGAGGGGAAAGCAAATAATAAGACATGCAGAAATAAACAATGTAAATGAGTATAATTTCAATACTGATTAAGCTTCGTGCACTGCTGTCTAAAGTAGAGGCTAATGCTAACAGTGGTGTTATTAGAAATGTACAACAACATCATTTGACACACAAAGTCATTTTTAGTCTGACTGACCTCAAATAACAACACTGAGCAACAGTGACACTGAATTCGTTACAAAACCATCAGCTGGCTAGTTAGCAATCCACCAGATGGTAAGTTAGCAAGTACTGATGCTATTTCAAAACAATGAAACAACATAATGTGAATAAATATGACTAAACATGGCAAGACTAGAAACTTAAATACTGCTAACTTGATTTCTGAGTCGCATGACATTGACTAGCTAGCTAGGGGCTCATCTGATGGTAAGTTAGTAAGTAAGCAATGTTAGCTAACATTATTTGACGCTATTTCAAAACAATAAAATGTCATAATATGACTAAATGTGACTAAAAATAGCAGGAATAACAACTTAAACACCACTAACTTGATTTCTGACTCACATGACATTAGCTTGTTAGTGGCCCATCTGATGTAAGTTAACAAGGATGCTACATTAGCTAACACAATGCTCGATGCTATTTCAAAACAATAGAACAACATAATATGGATGAATGTGACACAACATAGGAAGAATAAAAACTTAGATACCGCTAACTTGATTTCTGAGTCATGCAACATTAGCTCGCTAGTCAGCTGCTCATCTGATGGTAAGTTAGCAAGTAATCTACGTTAGATAACATTACTTGCCGCTGTTTCAATGCAATGAAACGACATATCAAGTATAAATATGAGTAAGCATGACCAGAATAAAAACTTAAAAACCATGAACCTCGATTTCTGAGTCATGCGAGAGTCAAAGGTGATTGTTTTTTCATTTGTTTTGATTGAGCGACCGTAGCTGAAACTGCGCACCGCACATTCAAGCGCTTCAACCCTCGCTTGACCAAAATTGAATAGAAGTATCAGAGCAGAGAGATGAGGAGGAAGTGATATGTGGCATTGCTGAGCAGATGACCCTCTTCTTCTTCTTCTTCTTCTTCTGTGGTGGAGTCCACTGTGAACTTTAGCTCATTACTTGCCACTCCTAGCGGCGTTGGAGGACTACCACGCAGGCGGAGGTCTCCAATTAACGCGCTGCAAAAAAAAAAAAAAAAAAAACTGCAGCTCGCTGGCCGTCGGCCGAGATCATCTGAAGCCGTGAATGTTACGCAGCCGGATCTGTTTCTCTGCCCATGAGCGGGCTTTTGGCTCGCGCACGTTTGAAAACATTCGGAGGCTCAAAGCGAACTGACACGATTCCACGTCTGAGGGTTTCATAATATCCTTCATTATTTATGACAAAGACTGCGTTGCAGGCCACACTCCCCCTCCGTGGCGCCGGCTGCTGAGACGAGCGGGAATTCATTTAACAGTAGATGAAGAGCCCCCCCCCTCCCCCTCCCCGCGATGTTACCGCATGTCACACTGCAAATCAAAACAATCGGCCAAAAATATAAGATTGCCCTCCGCTTACTTCAGATACGTTCGGATGCATTCTTGGACACGCAAACATTTTTTCCTGAAGCTTATTCGGCTTCTGCAGATAAATGAAAATTAGTCTGCTAAAGCTACCAGATTAGATTGCTTTTTTTTTTTTTTTTTCAATATACTTTTTGAGACGGGGGGGGAAAGTGTTTTTGCAGAAATCGTTTGAGCTTCGGTGTTTGATGGATGACGATGATGAGATTAGACGGTGAGAAGAAGAAGAGGGATTTGCATTATATTTCCCATTAAAGCGCGATGCGTCTGTGCTCGGCGTGCGAAGAGCGCGCGCGCGCTAAAGGAACAGTCCGACATTTTTCGGGGAGGCTCTCGCCACGTCTGGACGGTAGACGCTTGCAGCCGGAGGCCTTCCCGATGATCAGCTCACACATGAGAGGCATCAGTCCCCTCAAACTTCAGCAAACTGTTTTCTCCAAAAGCCGATTTGGCCCGGGGCCGGCGCGAACTGGCTTCCGTGGCGTCAAACCTCATGGCGCCGAAGCGCGGCGGCGCGCGAGCGGACGTCTCCGGGCGTTTCGGGAGGGGGCGAAGCGGCGGCGCCTCTTTGATCTTCCGTATTCCTCCTCTTGCTCGGGACTCTGTGGGAGATTTAAGATTTTTCCACCGAGACCGCGCTCTGTTCAGCTCATTCTATTAATTTTTACAGATAAACAGCCCGCAGGAGCCGCTTGTTTGCACAGCAGAAGACTGTGTGCGCTGTGCCGAATGCGAATATCAGAAAAATTCACACTAGCGTAAGCGTGGAAAAGTGAAGTTTAGAGGTGTGTTACGACGCTTTCCTAAAGAGCGGAAGGACCAGGGATTTGAATTTTGTGCGAGCGCCGTCGGTGGCGTTGAGTCGGGGTCGCCTGGAATTTGGCGTCTCCAGTGGCTTATGCACGCAATCGCAAACAAACATGTGAAAGACTTTATGAAGAAAGTGTCAAAGGAGAAAAAAATCTGTTCAAAAAATGTCCATCAAAACAACCGAATTAAAGCCAAGAATACATATTCTGCACATATTCTAAGGGTGCCGCTGCGAGAACATATCGCACATATTAACATATGTGTCATGGCTAATCAGCGGAATATATTAACATAATAAAGGGCATATATGCATCTTCTGGATTTATATGTTTGTTCGAGCTTTACTTCCCTCCAATCACACGATGGCACTGGAGATTTAATTCAGAATGGCTATTATGATTATTTCATAATAGGGAGCCATGCTGGATCACGCGCAACGCGTTAATCAGGCTGAAGCCTAGAAGATTAGACGGTAAATAGGAGAGGGACACACCGCGATGCAGGATACCCGATCACGCCTCCCTATGATTTAATGTCAAATTAGATTCCTGCTTAAGTTATGCCATCGCAAGTACAACATAAAAAGTGGGACTTCTAGAAGTGGCGCAGTTCTGGCTGAAAGTGGTCCGCCCGACTCGTACGGGGACGGAATAGTTTGTCTGGGACTGAAAAGGCAGTGCTGTGACGCCGAATACTGCTGAGGTCTTTTTGATATGAAACAAACCTCATGGTGGAGCCAAAGGAAAAATCAATGCTGTTCATCCTCTGGGTGTAAAGAACATGTCAGATCTGTCTCGGTGAGGAGCAAAGCAGGCGGACCAAATAACCCCTCTGTCTTGTAGGAGTGTCTCGGCAGGACTCTCCGCTCCGTTGTCATGACGCTGATTATCCGTGTCTCTATCGAGCGCCGCGTGTCGGGTTCGATGATTTGCGCTCTACCGATGCTACGTCAGCCGCGCTCTTCTCCCCCCCCTCGTCGGTTCCCATCATCGCTGTTGTCCGACGCAGCCCCGGCGAGAGCGGACGCTTCGATGCAAACACAAAGGCCCAAAACGCGCCGGCACGTCCCAGAGGGGCGCGGCGGGCCCCCGGCCGGGCAGGCAGACGCGTTCCCGCCGTCAGCGGCTGGCAGACGCTCGGCTGTTTCTGTCAGGGTTGGTTTTTGGCGTCGGTTCCAAATTCATCCCCAGAGGAGCTGACGACTATTGTAAATCAGTTGCCAGGATCAGATTATGTTTTCTTTTTTCTTTTTTCGTTTCACATTTGACTTTTTTTGTTTGAGCACACCAGCCAAAATGTCTGACATCATGTCTGTCCACCAACAATTGACGACATCCTTCATCGAAGGACGTGTACAAGTCCAGTCTCTTTAAGATGGCACGTGCATGCGAGTCCATCATTTGGATCGTCCTTTTCTTCCGTTTATTCAAAGTTTACTTTCATTCTACGCTTTCATGTCCTTTTCCTGTTGTACAAACCTTATTTCGTTATTTTTAACTGCCATTTTGTTGGAGGTGGATTAGTTTTCTGTCAGTTCCTTGCTTGTAGTCAACAGAATCGGAATAACTTAGCATTATTATTGACTATAGGTATCGCTTATCCCAAACTTTTTTAGCTTGCGAGAGGCACATGTTGCCAGAACTGTGCGTAAATTTTGACAAACTCGAAAAACGTGGGCGTGGCTTGCCTCCCCGCACGTCCACCGGCATTTGAGAGCATCTGATTTTTAAAAAGCATGAAATACCTGATCAACTTCTTCCTCATCGGAAAGGCGCTTGTTACCCATCCCAAAACAAACATAAATGCCACCCAAAAAAAAATAAATAAATAAAAAATCCACAGGTACAACCAGGTAAATGCTGCACCTGTTATGTTATCATGAACTCAGCGTGCCTTTAAACTTGTTTTGTTTTCCTGCAAAGCAAAAATTGATCTCCAAACTCTGCAGTAACGTCGATAGACCGGCCGGCTCCCGGGAAACGCAGGGTATGGATTAGAGGGCTTTACAATCAATACTGGCTATTATTATGTTAGCTTGTTGCTGCTGGTGCAGCTACAACTGTTGGAGAGACGGCCGGTTGTACTTTCACTCATGACCCACAAAAAGGAAAAAAAAGAGACAACCAGCCATGGAGGGCAAAGGAGGGTCCGCACCCGCCGCCGCCGCCGCCGCCGCCGCCGCCGCTCAGTCTGCTGCTAGACGAGACGAGATAAAGGCTTCCACTTCACTCTGCTCTCTCGTCTTTGTGTGATTCTCTCAAGGAAGAGAGGCGGACACACACGCACACACGCGCGCGCGCATACACACACACACACACACACACACACACACACCCATCGGTTTACGCCTCTACACTTGAGGTGATCCTGACTGACGCGACGGACTCCCGAACCTCAACCACGGCAACTACAGCAGCTGCCTGTCATCCTGCGTCCAATCAGAGGGGTGGAGATGCAAATTATTAGCTTCCACTGTGCTGCAGCCCGTCGATTAGCTCAATAATCAAATGCACCTGAGTTGTTGTCACGCGTCACCTGTTTTTTTTCCTGCGCATGTCCGATCAGAGCGTCTGATACTAAACACCCAGTCATGGCTGGCGATCCTGCATTTTTTTAATTTTGATTCGATCCCAAGTAATGTGAGGCCAATATCGCTGATGTTGCAGACAGTCAATGTTCTTTAGGGGGGAAAAAAAAACAAAAACAGCTTTCATTATTTAAAAGTGCATATATTTTCTTTATAAATAATCAATGTGCAAATAATTGACAAAAACACCGACTCTGCTCAGATGTTCCTCTTCCCTTCAGGCGGAAGAATGTTTCTCAACCTTGAAATCAAAAATCAAAGCTTCGGTTGGTCCGCGAGTGCGTTGCGGGCAAACATGACAGAGGCACCTTTAAGCTCCTGGCTGAAGCATGAGTCATCACATTATTGTTATGTTTTGAGATGAAATACAAACATGTGGCCACACAGCACGGGGGAGGGAAGCTGAACCGGGCTCATCAGTATTGATCCGGCGGCGGCGGCGGCGGCAGCATCGCCCGTGATGTCAGCGGTGTCAGCCGAGCACATGCGGCGATGCCCCGGCGGATCGCGCTCGCCGTCCGCGCACACACACACACACACACACACACACACACACACACACACACACACACACACACACACACACACACACACACACACACACGACGCCAGGAAAAAAAAGTTTCTTTTCTTTCCCAGTTTGAGATGTTTTATTTTATATATATTTTTTAACACTTTGACCACGTGACCTTGCGTGTCGCCAGGGGGGCAAGACATGTGTTATTATTGTCTGTTTCTGCGCGCGCGCGCGCGTGCGTGTGTGTGTGTGTGTGTGTGTGTGTGTGTGTGTGTGTGTGTGTGCCGGACAAGCTCGTGCCTCTCGGAGGACGAGCGGCGCAGCCGTCTGACCCAAATTGAAGGGAATGACTGTGACCTTCGGAGGGAATCGAGCACAAAGTGGTTTCTGCCTCCGCGCTTTCCCCCTCCACTTTCTCTCCCTCCTTCCTCGTCACACTCGCGTGAATCCGCCTTCTCTCCATTTACCCGCCCCGACTCCACCGCCGCCGCCGCCTCCTCCTCCGCGTGCAGCGCCGGGCACGTTACAGTTGCCACTTTCACGTTTAAAAATGCAACGCAGGAGTTACTTTGTTACAGCGTGACAAAAGTAACCAGTTACCAGGGAAAGTGACGACCGCGTTACATTTATTTACACCTTCAAATTACAATATGTGAAAGAGAAAAAATCTCCATCCTTAAACACCTTTACTGGAACTTTAAATTCAACTGTATTATCAATAATTTACAATAAAACTGAAGATTAAATATGTATAAATAGAATAAATCATTAGCAGAGAACATAGTGTACTAATCTCCACTATTGTAACGTAGCTGTGGGCCAACCTGAGACAAACCGAGGTGGAGAAACATTTTGTTCCCGTCATAATCATATTTCACCTTTACATTCTTGCCTTTTATCTCAATGAGGGAAAATTAATGTCTGAACTTCCTGTTTAAAAACTTATCTGGGCTCGCTGTTACTGGGCGCGCGCATGTGTGTTGCCCAGCTCTTCCTCTGGTTGGCTTACCATGAAATGTTACTCTACCTTAGCCAATCACCATCACTTATGCGCTTGCCCCGCCCCCTGTCCTCCCTCCTCCGTGGCTGAGAGAGCCTGGTCGGATCACTCGGATGAAAACAGCTCCAATGTGTTTAGTTACAGTAACCAGCCGCATTTTATTGTCAGTACCGGTGACGGCGTCGTAACCATGGAAACGGTACCTATTTTGACAACTCTTTACTTAAGTTGCGGCATCAGTGGAGCCGTTTATTGGTAACGCCGTTGTTGCATCACTGGTCGCGTGACAGCGGTTTCGCTGCTTTGCGGACGTGGTTGAGTCGGATTTGAACAAAAAAAACCTTCAGAATAAACCAGCAGAAACTAAAAACTACCAGCCCTCCGTTGGAGTGCGTCTTTCTCTGGATTTGGGCTTTGTCTCTCTTCCCCGCCCGTACTTTGGGGGTCGTGGTTTGCTTTTGAGGTGCGAGGTTGAAGCCCAGGAGAGGAGAGCCGAGTGCACGGGCTAATATTTGCGCTGCGCTAAACTGAGCAAACACGGATAAAGCGAACACAATCTCTTCCTGGGTCTCTGGCTGGCTGCCTCGCCGTCCTTCCACCAGCCACCACCCACCCCACCCCCACACTAGCCCCCGCCCGTCTTTGCTGCACTGCTGTAGAGCTGGTCAAACAACATATAAGACACACGCACACGCACACGCACACACACACACACCAACAAACAATGCTGCAACCAACTGCGACCGTGACGATACACCGGCGATATCAATCGATGATTGGTAATTGATTGTGAAGAAGGTTTTTGATCA
>CAAKHG010005374.1:26586-49498 GCA_901007715.1 Dactylopterus volitans
AAAAAAAAGGAGAGGAAGAAGAAATCACACATTAAATATCAATTGCAGGGCAATAGCAGTGGTCTCCTCTCCCATTACTGCGTGGAGGTGAACACATCCCACCTCCCCCTCAACCCTCCCTACCCCTCCACACCCCCCAAACCTCAACCAGACATCTTATCAGCCAATCAAGTAGACAAACCATCTCCAGCCTCCACACCTCCTCATCACTAGCCCCAAATGAATGTCTTCAGTGGCGGAGGACGGAGGACGGATGGGCCGAGCGAAGGAGCGAGAGACGGGGTGAAATGAGCCAATCAGTGGAGGGGACGGAGAGGGCGGAGGGACTCTTCAAGTGAAAGGATGGTTTTATTTTTAACCCTCATTCGGTCCACTTCACTCGGGAGGACCACGAGTCGGTGAGACCATCCACCTCCGGACGCACATGGACGTTTGGAATCAGCTGCGATTGGTGGGGTTGCTGAACTGAACGAGGTTTATTCTTATGGGGGTTTTCCCAATATTTTGACAACCCCTGTTCCCAAAATATTCAGAACATGTCTCGGTCCAGACCGGCGTGGTTCAAGAGTTCTACGCATTACAAACCATTAAAATGACTCAACAGAAACCTGGACGTTAAAAAACACGCGGAGGGGGGAGGTATAGGAACCCGGCCCTCATGTAAGGTCCAGCCCAGCTATCGATGGCCAGCTGTTGTAGTTGTGTTGCTGTTACAATCTGGCTCTTTTGTGGGTTTCAGCCATGTTACGTGAAATTCCAAACTGGCGAGTTTGAACAAACCCAGCAGGTCCTGCGACTCGACCATGGAAGTCTAAACATGCGATCGAGCGCGTGTCGTTCCTCCAGCTCCGGCCTTCGCTGACAGAGTCTCTAATTGAATTAGAGACTCATGAATAGCTAATGCTCCCGCTGAATGTCGACGGCGGCCGCCGAAAACCGCGCCTGGGTGACGAGGCGGCGGCGGCGGCGGCAGCTGCTGGGTGAAGTGTGACGTGCATTGTCGGAGGTCGCGGTTGCCGAAGACAAACGGCGCGCTTCCAGTCGGAGGAGATCAATGGCGGCTGTGGCGCGGCTCGCTTTAGTCGGCCCGACAGGGCTGGATGACGGGTGATGGCGCTTAAGAAGCTGAGCGACAGGTTTCAAAAATAATAACAGCAGCTTCAATGTGACGCCACATTGGGAAGGGAGTACAAACTGCAAATAAACCCGCTTGTGAGCAAAAAAGAAAGGTAGAGCCCGAGGTTATATTTGATTGAGATGAAAAACAGCATGCACATATTTCAGATGTAGCATAGGGTTTAAAATACGGGAAAAAAAATGTCTCTGTTTACCTATCTTATGAAAATAGAGGGGGGTTGTGACTTCATTTTAGATCTTCATCTTGGAGAAACATGCCCTCGTGGACAGCTACCAATCTCCTGTACATGTGCGTCTAAGCGTGTGTGTGTGTGTGTGTGTGTGTGTGTGCCGCAGAGATAAAGACAGAAAAACGCAGGAATAGACTCGAGCTGACAACTTTGCCAGCATGCATCATCGCCTATCTTACACGCGCACGCAACACCTGAACCTCCGCTTGAGCCTTGTGCTCCCGACACCCCCCACCCACCCCACTGCACCAGCAATCCCTCCGACGCTCACCACCTGCTACCTGCTCACCGCCACACACTGACAGATGAAGACAGGAACACACACACACGAACAAACGAGTAGAGCGCCATGGGTGGCTCTTCTGTCCCGTGCTTTTATTTTCTGGAGAGACAAACCAAACCTTTTGTTTAAGAATGAAATATGTCAAAAATTATTTTTTTTCAATAGCCACTGACAAAATTACCTACTTTTGCGGTCATGCTCCCCAATCTGTTTCTTTTTATTGCATATAAATATTCATAATTGAATTTGTACGTTGCGGTTGTTTTTTTGGTCGGTGTTACGCGATTAGCTAACTTTGATCTCGTTAACCACCAAATCTTCCCCTCGACACTGGCTGACCTCAGTATCTCAGGATCCAGCCAGTTCTTGCCTTTCCTCTCCAGAATGAGTATCTTGGAGGGAAGAAGTGCCCAAACCCCAAAGCTTACCCACAGGTGTTCCTCAAGGCTCAGTGCTCGGTCCTCTCCTCTTCTCATTTTACACCACCTCACTAGGTGTACTAATCCAATCACATGGTCTCATCCATTGCTATGCGGATGATACCGAGCTCTTCCTGCCGTTCTTCCCTGATAACAACATGGTCTCTGCCCCGGTCTCCTCATGCCCTACACCTAAACATGGATGGCACCTTCAACTTAACCCCTCAAAGACTGAGCTCCTTGTCCTCCAGGTCAGTCCCTCAAACAACAAGATATCAACCTCTAATTCTCATCAACGCAACGCAGTTGCGCGATCGCATTGATTTGCCCTGCACAACCTCAGGGGGGTCGGACCCTTCCTGTCTGAACATGCATACACAACTCCTGCTTCATGCTCTCAAATTGATAACTGCAGCTCCTAACCAACAGGTGTCCCCTTATGCACACCCAACCCCTTGCAGATCATCCAGAACGTGGTGGCATGTCCGGTTCTCAACCAGCCCAAATCAGGACACTCAGCCGTTCGGGTGGCTTCACTGGCCTCCAGCATCACATCCAAAACCCGGACACTCGCTTGCAAAACCGCAACTAAGACAACAAAGAACTCCCCCATTCAGGTCTGCTCTGCCTCCCGCCCACTGCCCTCAGCCAATAAAAGGCGCCGGATAAAACCACCACAACAAGGCCCCCGGTCCCTAGCTAGACTCGTCTTATCTGTGGTTCCCCAATGGTAGACTGGAACTTTACTTGATGGCCCTTACTCATGTTCTTCCATCCTAGATCATCATCGCCTGTGTTGTTTCAGCTCTCAGATGTCAGGTCGAGTTGTAGAAGCATCAGTGAAGGTCAAAACTTCTCAAAAAACCCTTTACATCTCAAGCCTGGTGCAAAATATGATCCTTTTAGACATTGGGAGGCTTTGAGAGTGACCCAACTGTGCAAATCCGTTTTTTTTTTTTTATTAAACTGGACAGGTTCCCATCCAAACACATCACAGACTTTAATCGAATTTGCTGAAAATCTGGAAAATTAAATCACAAATAGGAACCCCACCCGAGTTGCTGCTAGAAATCTGATATTCTTATCTGTATATGTCGATTACCAAACTTTCTTTGAATAACTTCCTTGAAACATTTTTCCGACAGTTTCCCATCTTCCATGACATTTAAGTTTATTTCTTTCTGTTCCACGTATGACTGATCATTTAATCTGCCACCTCAATTGTGTTTATATTACATTTTGGATCTTTGCCCTCCGCAGTGCGGCTGAAGATTGACTGACAAATCGCAGGTTCGACGTTTGTTACATCAGAACTTTTTCAGAAAAGCTTTTTCCACCACTTAGTGCATTAACTCTTTTTTTGAAATAGTCAAAAAAAAAAAAACATCTGAAATGAATTTAGTATAATAATATACCACTGGGACTACAGCTTAACATTAAATTGAATTGCCGCATTCTGAAGTTAAAACTTGAATCCAAAACCGAGCCAAAAGAAAAATTTTGCCAAATTTTTGCCGTTTCTATCGACCTTTTCTGATGCAACGCTTTCAAATGTGAAATGAAACATGTGGATGTGAACAGCTATCGGGAGCAATATGACAGCAACTGGGGAAAAAAAAAAAAGGTGGGGTCGTGAGTGAGGGGGTCTCTAACAGAGATACAGGGGAAGAAACTTTGCGAATGCTCGAGACGAATCTCGCTTTCTATTCAAAGCGCGAGAGCGTGAAACTTTTCCTGGGCTTGTTTATTGCGATGACTTTGGCACTGGTGTGTATCGCTTTCTCATTAATCCATTTCTTAATTACGGCACAGAAGGAAATGCAGAGCGGCTTCTACCTGCGCTTCTCCTAATGAGCGTCCTGGCTGTCGCTCTACCGTCCTCCTGTCTTCCCGCGTATTTCCCCGTCTGCCTCATGTCTCTTTGCAGCTGTGTTTGCCTCGCTACCATTATTATTTTTCGACCAAATTTCCCCGCAAACATTGGAAATATAGCAAAAATTGAAATGCTAATTAGGCGCATTCCTATCAGCCGGCTTGATGGGCATTAACATATTCCCTGAAAGTCGACTATAAAAAGGTACAGATGTCTTTGGCGGGTTGCTGCCTCATTTCCTTTTTGTCTAAAGACTTAATTCAAAGGTGACAGCATGTGCGACTTCTGTTGTGTCTCTTGAACCCATTTTATTGCAACCAAAAAAAAAAAAAAAAAAATTACCATTAATTCAACAAAAGCCTTACAGTCTCTTTCACGTCCGCCTCATCAAAACAACCTTTCTATTCCAATTAAGCATAAAATACTTCCCTTTGTGATACCGAGGCCATTTATTCAAAGGGTTCTGTTTCTAGTCTGCTCATTCATTTTCATAATTGCTGAATCAAAATTTGCATAAATACGACCCAGCTGCTGGTTCTCTCCCCGCGTCTCTTTGTTCTGCTTATTGTTTGCGTCTCTCTTGAACTCGTCTTTTGTTTATCTGCCTCGCAGCTGACGTCGCGGTCAAGCCCTCCTCCTCTCCTACCCCCCAAAAACGTGACATCACGGCCCGTCCTCGCTCCAACAGTACCGCCCTCGCGGCGCCGACGGCACGTCCGACGGCAGGTAATGTACATTTCACAAAGATTAATTGATTTGTGTGTGTGTGTGTGTGTGTGTGTGGGGGGGGATCTCGTTTGGCTTCCACAGACCCAACAGACGTTCCTCTCTGTGATTATGGATTCGCTGTGTCAGTGTGTGTTGTAAAAGTCATTTCATCTAATGAATGAGCGCAACTGATGATGATGAGTGTGCGTGAGAGTGTGTGTGTGTGTGTGTGTGTGTCTGCACCTTGATCACAAGGATCATGATTAATACAGATCGATGACTGCGGCATTGACGGAGGCAGCCGATCGGCTGGAATCCCGTCGGTATTTTGGCTCCGCCGGCCAGGTGGCGTCCCGCTGCTCTGATTAGCGGTTAAAGTTAGCAAAATGATGGTTCACGTCATTGGTGGCGTCACGGCCTCTCATATGCTAACGCCTCGGCTGCATAGAAGCTCTTCACGCCGAAAGAGGACGACACAAAGCTCGCAAGGTGACATCAAAACGAGCCACACGAGAACAACAAGCTTAATCAGACACGAAAAAACACTCGAGAACGATGTTCAACTAGAAGAAGCTAGCAAAGGCAGCTAACACGAGCCAGCGAGCAGAGAAAGACAAAATCTGGAGTCCATCTATCTAAAGTCATGGACGTCTGGCCGAAGCCTCCCATTACAAGAAAATTAAGCCCAAAAACTGACGGCATCGGGTGCTGCCCTCTTGTACTTGTGACATAATCTGGAACCCATACAGTGGTGATCACAGTCCTGCTTAATTTTCGCGATTTGTCCGGTTGATTCCGACAACTAACGAGACGCACGCCCGGCTAAATAGCTACGCGGCCCTGTGAGCTCGCCGTCCATCTCCTCCGGGGAACAAATGGCTTTCAGGGACGTGAGACCGAGCAGGATCAGACCCGCGACTCCCTCAGATGTCTCATGCCAAACTGAGCCGATAAGCACTTCATGACCCTTCGCTGGAGTGGGAAACCCGCTGAGGATGCACCTGTGATAGGGAGTGGAGAATTTGTCGGTTCGGTCCTCAAATCGGCGCCTTCTGGGTCGGCCGCAGTCCCAGCGAAGTGCCGAGAAGACCACCGAACATGTAGAAGAAGTAAAGTAGAACGCAGACGGTTCTATAACTAGCTAGCATGACATCTCGAGCCCAACCGATTTATCGGCCAGCTGATATTATCGACCGATACTTGTGTGCCACAGACATCGATTTCTGCGCAATATACATTTAATGCTTCTGTTCAGCTACATTTTTTTTTTACATTTACAGGACTGATCTGTTGTTGTGGCGCGTGATGTCCAGCTGAGGGCGCCCAACCATCCAAATGCTGGCACAAACACACGACGTGGCCTTGAATCGCAACCATGCAAATACTGAAGGACACACACACACATTCAAAAAGCTGTCTGCTGCTCATCATGGCAGCAGTGGGAGTCATAACACTTATGGGCCGCTAATGGCGAAAGACACACACACGCGCGTGCACACACACACTTACCAACAGTTTTGCGAGGTGATGACAAGCACAAGATAAAGGTCCTATTTCCAGATAACCCAGATGCCTCAGATCTGGCACCATACTGGAAGTGTGTTGACAGCGTGTTTGTGTGTGTGTGTGTGTGTGTGTGTGTGTGCTTGCGTGTGTGTGTCTTAGCATAGAGATAGTGTCAAATATTGAGATGGCGTGATATCAGCGGCGTGTGTGTGTGTGTGTGTGTGTATGCAAATGCGTCGGCTGCACTCCAGTCTGTCTGTTTGTGATGCGCCTCAGTGTGTCACATTAAAGACCATCTCCTCTTATCGCTCAGTGAGGATTAGAGTGCATGAAAATAAGCCCGAGGGCTCCGATCCCTCATATCAAACACTATCAACAATTGCTGGACGCCAGCGATGAGCTCTCTATTAAAGACCCTCACACATGCACACACACACACACACACACACACACACACAAACAGCAATCCAGCAAAGGTAATGGGCCATAGATGACTCACCCCCTCATATCTGATGCTGCTGCAACGGGAATTATTCGTAACAACTCCTCATTTGTAATCCACGATCATTTGCAATTTTCATTAGCAGCATTGGTCCACAGTGCCTCAGCATGAAGGCCACAAATTTGTATGTTGGTGTTGGTACGGTTACGAGTGCGTTTTTTTTTTTTTCATTTAAAAATGTTTTATTTTTTAAATTCAAATAAACATAAATTTTAATTTTTTTAATAATTATTTGTTGTGTATTTCAACTATTTTAAATGCAGGTCATTCATTTAAAACACTCAGGGAATGCACTAAAAACTGTTGTTTCACAGTTCTTTGACAGACTTAAAAATGTTGCACGGTTCTTCTGAGGCTCAAGTGGCATCCAATTAAGTTTACGTTCCCCGAAAAGCTCATGAAAAGATGTAGCAGATGTTCCTGGAACAACTGTTGGTCAAGTCTGTGTAGCATCGCGTCTCATGAATGTCAAGATTGCGCTCGAAAACTGACCGATCGGTCGTTTTTTTTCGCCGCGCGACAGCGACCTCTGCTGGTTACGGAGCACTGGCGCGTTTAAGAGAACAGCGCTGTCTGGAAATTGCTAAAAGACTGGAGCAGATGTTTTTTTGGTTCTACTGTGTCGTCCTTCAGGCTTCTGCTTGATCTCACTGCAGCTGCTAACGGAGACCAGCAGCAAGCCAAGGTCGCTTTCTTTGCTTCGCCACCTTCATCGACGTCCTCCTCCGTCTTTTGTCTCCGCCACCATGTCTGTACTGGGACTTCCGGATCAGCTTCTGGCGTCATTCAGGTTTTGGAGTTGGCATCCCTAACCCGATCAAAAAAATGATGTCAAATAGTTTCTTTAAATAAAGTAAGTTTCATATTTCTATCCATTTTGTGGGATGTTGGTTAGTGGGAAGAGAAAAATCCAGTCATTTAAACACAGATTCTTCAAAAAAAAAGGTTCCCTGAGGCCTTCCAGTGACTCACAGGATCAAATCCTGAGTCCAGCATTGCTCAAAGTTCCTCCATTTTGCTGCTAGTCTGAGTAAGATTCAGCTGTACTGCAGCTGACAGGCACTCCAGAGATGCTTAGGGAGAACGGGAGTGAAGGCTCAAGAGTGTCCTGCCTGCAGGTATGAAAGGATGTTTTTGATGTCACTCTTCCAGCAGGGAGATTCGGGTCCGGGCTGAGTGGCCATTAACGGCGAGCTGAATCTGTGTTATGATTCTCCCGGGACGCGCGAGTCCGGCGGTAAATGAACAGCCACCTGGGAAATATTGTCACTGATGGGGGCCATTTTGGCTCCATTATTTTCAATAAAGCGCAGGTCAATCAATAGCCCCCACCCCACTATCCTCCCTTCTACCCCCTCCAGCACACACACACACACACACACACACACACACGCACACACACGTCATTAAAAGCATGGCGGCATCATTAGCAGAAACAGAGGCCACAGCGTCCTCATAAAAAAGCAATGACGCAGCTCTTAGAATGATGCTCGAAACAAACAAGAGGCTCTGGATTTGTTTTTGATTGAGAGCTCGGTGCGTGCGTGTGTGTGTGTGCACGCGTGTGTGTGTGTGTGCGCGTGTGTGTGTGCGTGTAATGCCTGAGCTGGTGTGTTTGAGGATGTCTTTGCTGGGAGTTATTGGTTTCTACCTCTCCTCAGCATCGCCGCGCTTCTACATGATTCCGGCGGTGCATTCACTGATGCCTCTCAAGCGCAGACACTCACACTCACACACACATCGGTGCATCACCATTCAGAGTTTGTGCGTGTGTGTGTGTGTGTTTACTTGCATCCTCAGTATTGCCGGGGCCCTTTCCATTGCCTACATGTCAGCAGAGTTGAATTGTTTTTCCTCGGCAGCCCTCCTGCCGTTTGGTGGCGGGAGATTGGAGTCCTGACCCGGCGTCTTGAGGACGGTCTCTATCTCACGCTGGCATCTGACAGCCAATAATGAAAGCATTTGAGGTCTTCATCAGAGCCCTCACTCCCTTCCTCCCTCTTTCCCCCTTCTCTCAGCCTTGTACATGTTTCTTCCAGCTCCATCCTTGTCCTCCGGTTCTGGCTCGCCGCCGCCCGACATCCCACGTTTGCCCATCAGTCTCCTGGAGCCTTAACCGCGCTCTCGCCAGAAGGGATGGCCCATCTCACAAGCGTGTTGTCTCTCTATGAGTTTGCCGCTTCGTCGACAAGTGATGGAGTGTGCTATCAGCGCCGGGGCATGCTTTCGCTGGGCGTTGAGAGGGGGGGGTGGCGTTTCCAACTGTGGCCTTCAACCTTTAACTCACACCCGACTGTAAATGTCCTCAGACAGCAGATGCCCGAGTACGTTATCAAAACAATCAGCGAAGGGTTTTTTTTTTTTTGGGAAACCGCCCTGACGTACTTAACGCATGTAATTAATCGCGCTTCAGAGCTGCTCTGAGAACATGAGCTGGGTGCAGCTGCTGACAAGAATCCATGCTGGGAAGAATTCCCCCAAAGGTGCGTGTACTGCGGCAGCACTGAAGGAGACGGGAAGGGCTTCGACTGTGGAAAGACGGATCACCCGGCAAAGCCAATCCCAGACTCACTTATAAAACCTGCTGGACGTGGGCCGCTGCCTCGTCCCAGACACTATTTTTTTTTTTAGGTCAACTGCCATTGGACAATATCTAATACTGAGAAAAGACCCACGGTTATAAAACTGTTAAGAGTGCATGTGACTTGCGAAATAGGAACATCTGGCATATTTTGCATGAAAAGTACCCTGTGGAGTTTGAGTCCTCCGGCGGCGCTGCAGAGATTCATGACTTTGTCACGCGTGCTCATGTGGATGTTTGCGCCGTGGAGACTTTACACGCCGGCACGGGAAGGTTACATGGAACAACGCGGCTAATGAGCTGTTCTGTTCGCAGCCACATCCAGAAAGCTTGGGGTGCATTTCAAATGTGCATTACATGGATTGTGCATACAAATTTTAGATGATGTAAATGCCTCGAACGCTAAATGCATATAATCAACTCCATAAATGGATTGTATCTGTTCGGAGTGGGAACTGGCAGACTTTGCGAGAGTGACTTCATTTGCTTTATTTAGTTTAAAAACTTGCAGGTGATAAATCATCCATGTATTTTTCAAATGTCTGATCAGATTGTTCAAATAACACCTGATTGGGAATTTCCAACAATCTAGCTACGGTTAAAATAAAACTTACTTTCAGAATATTTCAAAATAAAGCATTAGAATGGTATTTTTTTTTTGTTATCTTGATGTGGTAAAAGCTGCCAGCAAGTAATAATTGAAGAGTGTCAAAGCGCCACCACTGGTGCTTAGAATAATCCTCCTTGATTTCAGAAAGCTCAGCGTACGGCAGATTGTTGCCTGCAATGCTTGATCACCTCTGATCTTTAGCAGCTGTAAGATGAACCATGGAAACCAAGACCAGCTACTAAAAGTGGCGTCAGAATGACCGGTTGATCCAAAACTCCTGTGTAATGTCACTCCAATAAATAATAGGACCAGATAGCCATCCATTAACATGACCATCGACCACAGTGGATGGCGTGGGGGCCAACCTTCCTCACAACGAACAACAAAATTGTCGGGATCACTTTCAGAGCGATTTGATGAAGGATGGAAACACTGGCAGCCAATCGGACCACGTCTGGATTTACAGGATATCGGGCTCAGTCGGGTAAATGACAGTAAATTTCACCCGAGACGTCGGACAGAGGGCCTCTCCGGTGACTGTTCCTGACTGATGTCCCTCTTCGCCCCTGCGTCCCGTCAAACTGATGTTGACCCACATGAATGAAAGTTCTTCAAATAAGCTCCACTCTCATCACCGAGTGAATCCTCTCATCTCCGGAAAAACCCATTTCGGGGCTGCGACACAGCTGGAGCGCTCAGCTTGACGCAACTCTTAACACTGCGTTATGGCTGATCAGCGTGGAGGCTTTTGGCATTACCACTGACAAAAGTTGTGGATGTTTCCAAAGGAACCGTGCCGGTCTGATTTTTGAAACCCTCCTTTCGGGGTAACTGGCGCGCTGATCCCGTAGCGTAGACGCGCCGCAGTCGCTGACTGGTCACACAGATCAAGACGCGACGGTGGAAATAATTCACAAACGCGGCATGTTTAAATATGTCATCCATCTCACAGGTGGAGATTCCAGACTTTTATGTTTTTCTGTGGAAAATGGCAGCATGAAACACAGAGGGAGGGAGGAGCTACAGCGGGAGCTGGACGGAGCGGCGAGGAGCCAGAAGCTCGTCTCCTATTTCCAGCTCGTCTCTCAGAGAGGACTGCAAGCGAACGGCCGAGCGATGAAGGACCAAAAGCGAAAAGTTCTGCAGTGATTATCGCCTTATAGACCACAACGGCCGGAGTGTGTCGACAAAAATACGTGGAGGAGGTTCCACATGATGACCACCTGGAATGAATCCCGCCTACCACGTGCCGTACGGTTCTGCGGTGGGGACGCAAACTAGATCCAGGGTTTACGGTTCTACTGAGTAAAGTACCCAAACCAAACCGCTTGGTGGAAACTAGTGGAAGTCGTCCGCCAGCTGGAGACCTTCTCTGGTTCTCCCTGAGCAAAGGTAAATCATAATAGCAGAAGATAATCTGTGATATTTCGCGTCTCCTCTTCAGCGGGAATAAAAGCAGATCGGTCGCTACTTTCCGGGTCCGCTGGAATAACAATGCTGACATGTCGCCCTGCGCCACTCACTGCTGCATCGCTAACAAGGACATTTACAGTGGGTTGGCTATGATTGCGTGGCATCATTAGGAGGTGAGTGGGGGTTAATGAAAGAGGCTTGACTAAATGATTTGTGGTGGGGTTCCCGTAATGCAGCCGTGTTCTCTTGGCTACATTTCAAAAACACCTCGGTGACAGCGCCGGCCTCCAACACGCCGCGCTCTCATGTTTTGCTTATGCAATGAGCTACCTCTGCTGCCACTCGCTGAAATGCAATTATCATTTGGCTGACACCAAAATGCATTTTCTCGCCTTTGGCCACTCGTGACGCTGTTTAGAATTGCCCAACTTGAGGCGAGGGAATGGAGCAAAACAAAATAAACCAAAAAAAAAAAAAAGGAACCCTCACTCTCTCTCCTGTTGTCCTACTTTTTTGGGGGGTGGGCAGGAAAAGGAAGAGGGGGAAGAGCTGCACGAAGAGGGGAGGAGGTGAGAATCGATGGAGGAGGAGGATGAAGTGGGAAAAGACTGGGAAGAGTGTCTGGGAGGATGCGATAATGAGGACGGTTAATTCAGAAACGGGGTGTGAAAGGCAGAGATTAGCTCGCCAGCAACGAGATGCAGGCCACAGATTTTCTGCTCTGAATGGCCGCCGGCAGAAGGCCGAGGGGCCTGGGAAGGACCACGCCGCCCAGAGCAGACGGGCCACTGCTTGAATTAAGGAGGGCAACATGGACTTCCAGGTCAACTCACGCTGAGGTTGTTGAGGAGAGTGATGAGTGAGGGGGGCCGAGGAAACACGCAATTACGAGTGCTTCTGGCCATCTTCTCTCATCTTGTCGTCTACATCTTCCTTTACTTGTTTGGCGTCCTCCTAAATCAGAGCCAGCAGAACCCGGCCATGTTTGTATTTCCATGTCCTGAACATTCAGCATGAGCAATTTAGAGAACTCTGGAAGAAAAGTTTGCCGCATGAAGTCTCGCTGTCAGACATCCCGATTCCAGGAGAAACGAGCAGCACGGGCCGGCTGGGGGCAGGAGAAAATTTGATCTTTTATTTACCGACTGAGGGAAAATATAGGAGGCATGCCGTGCGTTTATCATTATTTAATTTAGGGAATTGCATATTTGAGCGCGAGCCTGCTCAGTGCGAGCTGCGCCGTGCATCTGCGGGTTTAAGAATGCAACAACTCCAAATCTTAACCGGTCAAGGTAGCCTACGACCCAGTCGCCCCAGAAAGCTCCTCTGAGGCATTTTTCAACAAGGCCTCAGCTTGTGAAATGGTGAAAGTGAATTTTTTTTTACCTAAAACTGAGGTTTTTGAATGCAAAGTGAAAATAGGTTTTAAATATCCATTAATTTATGAAATAAGAGATCTAATCTCAGTATGTTAAAACAAGATTGAGTTTTTCTTAAGTGTGTTTGCAAATTTGGCAAATGAAGCCTTGGTGGAAGGCCAGTCAGGGAAGTCTTCCTTTCCTTCTTGTCACTGTATTCTGGGGGTTTCTGCTTCCTCTGTCAGTGAAACTTTCCCACGCCGTAAAAATCACTTTCATTCATCTTTCCGCCGATGTTCTTTACGCAAATCTGTAGCACAGCATCTCCGCCGTTCTGTCAGATCTAACAGCACCGCCTTCTCAGGAGGTTCTGGAAACTGCTCCGAAAAATCTGCTGTATCTCAAGGAACCCTTCTTTCCAAATGTTCCCTGGCCTCCCATCTAACAGGCTCTACTTCAGCACCAGCAACCACCAACTTCCTATTTTAAGTCGGTTATGATGAAACACAACCAATGTGGTCAAATCACCGAACCCATGAAGTCACAGTAACGCCGCTCAGCCCCATGCAGTCTCTCCTGGTTTCGCGGTGTACATTCCCACTGTCCCACTTGGAATTTCCTCATCCCGGAGCGTCGGGGATCAGACCGGTTTTGCTCCAAGCCTGATACAGGACTCATCCGCAACCCAAACTGCTGCTGTCCGGTCACGTCCATCAGCTCCAGGGTAGGTCTCAGAGACGGGCCAAAGTGCCCTCAGGAGGGACCACGATGAGGGCAGCTCGGTTTACTTATCGTCACCCATCCACTTGGGTCTCGCTAGACAGCTGGGCAGGTGATGGCGGATGAAAGATGAGCAGAACTGGTCAGCCAGGTCTTGGCTATGTTGCCAACGCTGTTTCCCTAAGAGACCACTGGAGTCATATATCACTTCTGGAAGGGATAACCACGGTGTCCAATGAGGATTATGTTCGGAGTCATGGGGTCCGCGCCTGAAGCCTCCGGCGTTACATGGCCCAAAGGCTTACTGTTAGTAGACCCCAAAAATCTTCATTTTTTACACCAAACCTTGTGACCTTCACCGGTGTCGTGCGGCAAACGCTCGGCTCTCACGCGTTCCTATACATCCATCGCTTCATCCCTTTATCTCCAGCTCACCCCCCCCCCACACCCAACCCTCCTCAACTCATCTCTGCATATTGTCCCGGGTCTGTGTCTAAATGCAGCGCTTTCATCTTTGTTTTTATCTGTCAGATCAGCGAGGCGCTAGTCCCACTCCGCACAACTCCTCAAAATATAAAGTTAGAAAGTCTCCCAAATCCGGGCAGATCAATGGATAAGGGTTGGCAGGCCTAGCTAATGGAATGCAGCTCGTGCCCTAGATTAGGATGTTTTCTTTTTCTCTCGGCTGTCCTCAAACCACCATGAAGCCATGCAAAAATGCGATGGTGCTGGCGGCGGTGGCGGGGGCAGGCCTGCTCGGACAGGAAGGCAGATGGTCAGAATAACAAGAATAGAGATGGACTCATGAACTGAAAAAGACGGCCGACCAGCCAAGAGGACGACTTCATCAAAGGGTTTTAAAATGCAAGCAAATACCATTACCATTACCATTAGGTGGCTGCTAATGCTCGCGCCGTCTCTGGTGCATTCACATGCATCCGATGGCAAATGACACAAGATCTTCCATTTGGCTTCCCCATGGATAAAAGACAATGACAGACGAACACAAATGGACAACACAAACCAACCAATCGGAGCCCCGATGGGACATAAAAAGAGAGGTGAAGCCGGGAGGGGAAATGAGGATGTGCATGATGTAAGACCACCGCCGAGGCCACACAGGAAGAGAGCCGGGCGGCGGGAGCTCCAGTGGGTTTCTTTTTTTCTTTTTCTTTTTTCTCCCCTGATTACATTTTTGCTAAATGGTATTGGTTGGACACACTCAGGCAGAGAGCCCAGTAGAAATGCTCATAAAAGATGGATATCTTACTTACACTCCATCTCTCTCACTTTATCTTGCCACTAATAGCATCTGAGCTCTCATCTTCGGCAGTGTGAGGCTCCCATCGCCGGAAAGACAAGCCCATGCAGACGAGGCCCTCAGAAGTTAAAATCTAACAGAGCAGACGCATTTTGTTCATTTTCCAAAGTAAAGTTGAGAATAATCTATTACAACTTTGTTGGGTTAAGAGGAGTCACACTGAGACTTTCTCTCAGCGCGAAATGAACGTTGTCCTCCGAGTGACTCAGAAAGCTTTGCTGTATTAATTAAAGCTGAGTTCAATGCCGAAGATCCGAGAGGATGAAGCAATGACTCAGTGAGCAACACTGATGGGGGGAGGGACATTTGTTTTATATTCAGTATTTCAACAGCGATTGTTCAGAAATCCAATTAAAGAAACATAAATTGTTCGAAGGACTGTGGGAGGAACTACCACCTTTTTGTGTTTGTGCTGCAGGAACTGGTAAAGAGAGTGGTGGTTCTTGAGATTACATGACGCGGGAACCTCGAGCACCCGTTCTGCCATGAAAAAAAAAAAGATGAAGCTAAGTCTGTGTTGTTAAGAATCCAGCAGCTTCTCACTGGGGCAGGACCCTCAAGGTCACATCCAGTACACTCCTTTATCAGGATAAATTGCCAGTTGGAGCAATTTATGCACCTTTAAGAGTACTTATCATGACATGGGAGTTTCAGAGCACTGCAGGGAACACAAGAGTCGTACCTTAGAAAACATAAATGGGCCGCACTTCTACCCTGTTTTTGGGAGTGCGGAGGCGGCAGGCCGATTTACGAGCAGAGGACAAATGTATGACAACCGGCCGCGAGATCACGACCGGTTGAACGGGGGCAAACCGACGACGAGGACATTCAAAACCGCCGCGGCTGCTATTAGGATCAGCCCCTGAAAACGGTACAAAAGCCGCGGTCACTTCCATTGCGCGCGCCGACTAACCGGCTCGTGCCAGTGCAGCGTCCCTGACGCCATGGATGCAAACGGAGGAAGCCACTGGAGGTTTGTAAATGAAATCCCTTTGACTGCGTTTGGGAAAGAAAAAAAAAAAAAGCCTGAATAAACCAAATAATAGTTTTTCACTGAGGGCTGAAGTGCACGTTAAGAGCGGGTAGAAGAGGTGATTTATTGCCAAAACAGTTCAACAGGTCTAATTAGCAGTGCGGCGAAAGTGTTTGGGCGCTCTCTGGGAGGTGTGCTGCATTTGTCCGGGGGTTAAAAAGAATTTAAAAAAAAAAAACAACAGTTTTCTTCCCCTCTGACTTGCAATAACAGCACTTTGTTGAGGAATCCTTACAATGCCTTCTAAAAAAGTTCTAAGGGTGCGCTGTGGTTCGACTCCGGCTTCACGATCAATTATGCCGACTTCTTAAACAACTCAATCAGCGGCAGCTCCACCTACACGCCAGGATGAAAGAGGGACAAACGAGACGCGGAATCGAGAGTGAAGCACATTCCCTCAGCAAGGTGCGACGCCTCTCCGGATTTTTGATTATCATCCCAATCAAGTAAACCGCTCTTGACAGAAGAGGCTCACATTGTCTGACATCCACTGATGAAAGCAGAAGGAAGCAGAGAAAACAAAATGAAAGCAAAGAGAGCTGCTTATGAGTGAAAACAGCGCGAGTTAAAAAAAAAAAAGAAAAGGTTCGGCTGCTCACAAGATGCAGCGGGAGGAAGGTCTTCACGTGTTCGGAGGCTTCCATTCAAATGAGTTTTGCTTATGAGCATTTCAGGTCCTGCAGGGAGTCTTTGTACACATAATGTACACTCACTTCATTAGCCAGCAGGATGGAGCCAGTTAAAGGCCGTTGCTGCTGTAGAGATGCTCTCCTGCTTCCTCGGCTGTAACGAAGGTTCATTGAGTAACACTCATCTTTCTATCAGCTGGAACCAGTCTGTCCATTCTCCTCTGACCTCTGGCATCAACAGTTCTTCCTCCCAGAGATCTGAGCATCACTGGGTGTCTCCTCTTTGTGGGACCATCCTCTGTAAACCCTAGAGATGGTTGTGTGTGAGAGCCCCAGTAGATCAGCAGCTGCTGGGACACTCAGACCAGCAACCAGGACACCTTCAGAGACACTTGAACCACCTTTCTCCTCCATCCTGATGCTGGTTTGAACCTTCAGCAGATCCTCTCGACCGCGCCCACACGCCTGAATGCACCGAGCTGCTGCCACGCGACTGGCTGATGAGATAATTGAATGAAAGAGCAGTTGAGCAGGTGTACCTAATAAAGTGGCCGGTGAGCATAGAGTTATGAATGTACAATTAAACCACAAACTGAGAGGTCACTTGCTGCTGCCGCTGGCCACACATCGGAGTCGTCATCGACAGCATATGAATTACTGCACAAAAGTGAAATACATTTTAAGGGACTTATTACAATGAGTTTAAACCCCCCAGATTTAATCCTATTGTCTTTGGCATTTTACTTTTCCCACCTCCATTTTATTTCGTCTTCGGCTTTTTAATTAAGCAATACCCTTGATTTTCCGTTTTGCCAGTAGGCCTATTGAATTTGTTTTACTTGATTTCCTTATAGTCTGCCTTTCACCAGACTTGGCCGCACAGAAGTGAAACTGCCATTTATTCTAGAAGAAAAAGAAAAAAGAAAAAAAAAATTAAATAAATTCAGTTTAATTAGATTTTATTCATGTAGTGCCAAATCATAACAGAAGTTATCTCAGGGCACTTTTTTATATGGAGCAGGACGAGACAACACTCTTTAGATTTTATGGAAACCCAACCACCACCACCCCTACACACACACACACACACACACACACACACACACACACACACACACACACACACACTCCCCCATGAGCAGCCACGTGGGAGGGAAACTGCCTCCAACGTCTCAAAGTTTTAATAGACATCTGCCCAAACTAGACTGAAGAAGGGAGGAAGGCATTGTGGGGAGAGGGGTGGGAAAAAATGGCAAAACTGCAATAAATAAACAAAAAAATAAATAAACAAAAGTTATCTTAACGACAGACGGGAAAAGTCTGTCATGGCGGTTTGAAATGAACCGGCCTGAAAAGGCAGCCGACATGCCCTGAAGTACATTTCGAATGAAGTTCTTTTTTTTTTAAACTCTCAAACGTGGAGGAGCCTTCAGGACGCTCGAGCCGCCGACGCCGTAACCTCTTTTGTACGTGGAAAAAAGCCCACCAAGTTTAACATCTGGGCGGCCATCTTCGGCGCGGTGGAAGGCCCTGACAGGTGGAGCCAGCGACCCTGCAGAGAGATTTCATTTCATTTCATGCCTGCTGGACGCGGACGGCTGCAATTACACAGGAAATTGCACGACAGTCATCCAGTGCAGCGCGTCGCAACATTTCCAGCTTATTTCCAATGCCTGTCCCCAGAGGGGCCCTTAAAATAAACACATTTACAGGCCAGGTTTAACTATGTGGTACATTTATATAAAAGCGGTCCCTGAGTTCTCCACACACGCACACACACACACAGACTTCCAGAAACTCCGCCCCCAAAATGTCAGGGACACAATTTGACGCTAAAAACTGGGCTTGCTGACTATAAAAAAAAAAAGCACAGCACGATGGCACAATGTGGAGCCACTGAAAAACATGACTGCAACCGATTCTCCCTGTAATTCATATTCTTCTCTCAGCGACGCATGCAGATTTGTTGTTTTTGGTGAATTGCTAAAGAACAAGGAAAAAATGTATAGACGGTTTCGCTGGATTAGCTCGCTGATTCCCCTTCAAATATCCTGAAGAACAATCTCGAAGAATTACAGAGTGCCCAAAGACATCTGTCTCAGACCCAGATTCTGCGCTGCGTAACCAGATGTTCTTTTGCTGGCTCTGGTTTCGAAGCTAAGGGCCTATTCCAATAAACTCATGTGTTTCATATTTGAGGAAACTGGAAACATTGACTATGAGATGCGCACCCTCGTGGATGAATTCACACGAGTCCTCATCCATCCAGCATTATATGGCAGGAAGTGGGATCGCCCTCCCTGCTCTCACTGATCCTGAGGGTCGTCATTATAAAGACACTAACTGCGGCCGCCCTTCTGTTTGAGACACGTACACCGAGTCATGCGGGATCCCCGTTCGGCCTCGTGGTTTGAGGGGGCCGCTTATGTCAACACTTTAGAAAGAGGTCCTCTCTCAACACGCTGAAATTCCCAACTCATCAAATATGGATGCCTGGTCAGTGGCCCGACACCTGAAACTAGGAGCTCTCGATACCCCGGGCACCCTTCCAGCTTTCCCAGCTGTCCCTTCACTTAAAAATATGACGCTGCAGCTGCTAACACCCATTTGGCGACGTATGACTCTGGTTGTAATGCCGACAGACATGAATGACTGTCGCCAAATGTGGAACTTGGGAGTCAAAAAAAACGTGACAAAAACAAGTCTGATGTCTGTTCAGGTTTTTAAAACTTCATTACGGCAGATTTATCAGCAAATACTGGGTAAAACCTGTTGATCACAGGTACAAACGTGACAACATGTGACTTTCTTAGAATCTTAACTATGCTTGAAATAAGGAATCTGGTTTCCTGCTCGCTTCCTCCATTTTGGCTGCAACCCACCATATTGACGAGTCCCCGAAATCAAAAATCAAAAACATCCAAAGTCCGAAGGAGGATATTCTTTTCCAGTATGAATCTTTTCCTTTTTTTTTTTTTAGAAAAAAATAACCTCCTCTGCCACATTGTGCAGGCTAAGAAACAATTGATACATTCAGCTGCAGGCGAGGATACTCAATATCTAGCGTGTTTTCACTGCTAGTGTTTGCCATAATCATTTTTCATTTATCATCCCTGACCAGAAATCCGAGGTCCCAGATAGAAAAAGAACAGAAATATTCACTTAGCGGGGTTTGTTCGTTCGGAGCGAATCCAAATGGCAGCGATATATAGTATGACCGTCACCCTTGGGGTGTCATTTACATTTAAACTCCTTGTTGGAAAGGTTACGGATTCACAATCGTCAAAGTCCCCCTCCGCCGCTGCCCCGCCATCCCGGATTCATCCCAATTCAAAACTATCAATCAAGGTAATTAAAAAGACATCACTGAAATGTCAATGTGCTGCAATAAAGCTTATTAATGGCGCCCACATTTCGTGCCGCAGCCGGCAAATGATGGAGGGCCAGATGTTTGTAGTGAAAGGGAGTCAGGCGTTTTAAAAAGCTGTGATCGCTAATTGAACGGTCCCGGAGGCTTTCCGTGCTGCTGTGACTAAACACCAGGAAAATGACTAACGACAGAACAATTCCGAGTTTCACCTGAATTCTAGATTCTGGAGCCGAGCAAGGTTGTGTTTCGGTGGAGGGCAGGTACAGTTGGGAGGGGGTAGAAGGGGCCCCAACTTCAGGGCACCTTGGTACCCCCTTTTTACCACTCTGGCCTTTTGACGAATGGCAGGCTTCAGAAATATCACTCAGAGAAATTCGATGGTGTTGCCCAAAGGAGACGATTTAAGGACGGGCCGCTGGGAAAGAGGACGATGAAGCTAAATAAACAAACAAACAAAAAAATAAATAAATAAATAAATAAATAAGGCGAGGAAAAGGAGAGCAAGAGAGAGAGGAGGAAAGATGATGGCGCCCGAGGCAGAGCCAGACGTTATTAAAACCACCAGCGTGCCTCCCCGGCAGCGGATGGTCCACAGCGACGTCCACCACTATACAACAAAGGTTTATAAAGAGAGGTTCCGTCAGCGGTCCGTGTGGATCTCTCCCAGCGGGGTCCTCACCAAAATAAGCAAATTTAATTTTTTTTTTAAACCGTTTGGGTTCAGGATTGAGAATCAAAACTGCATCTACAAAAGGAGTAAACGGTTCCAGTGCTCGTCCGGGGCCCGAGACTAATTTGGCGCCGGTTCTCTGCTTTTCGGCCGCCTAAGCGCCGGCTCCTGGCTCTCAAAACTGGTTCCAGGCAGGTGCCAACGCCTCTGCTGGTCTAGCACAAGAACCGACTACGTCATGGGGGCCGCGTGATCGCGTGAGGACGCCGAAGCGCCACTGACGATGTTTTCAAAAGAAAGTTAAAGACGCACCTTTTTCATCAGGCTTTTAACTGACCCTTTAAATTCTTCTCACGCTCTCATCAGGTTTCATCTTATTTGATGTTGTTGCCTTTTGTCTTGCTATTTTTTTAGATGATGTTAATTTTAGGTATTATATTTCATCTACTTTATTTACTACCTTAAATATTTTTACGCTTTCAGCTGTTCACGCTATTTTACTTATCTTATATCAGGCTGTTTATCCGATCTTACGCTCTTGAGCCTTTAGTTTTTTTTAACTCCAGTGCTTCCTCCTCCACATCGGCCTGCTGCAGGGGGCGCTGTCCCCGGGTCCCCGGCTGGTTTGGGGGGGGGCTCCCCACCTTGGTTTGGGGGTCTGCCTGTCTGTCAGAGTCGGGGGGGGGGGTTCCGGGTGCCGGCGCTCTCCCGTGGTCATGGCCTGCGGCTCCTCCCAGTGTGCGGCCCCAAAGGAGGTGTTGTCCTTGATCTTAGGTCCCCTGCCATGTCTCCCCGCTGTCAGTGGTGTGTGTGTGTGCGTGCGTGCGTGCGTGCGTTTGTGTGTGTGCATATGTTTTTTCTTTGTTTTTTCTAACTGCTGTAAAGCACTTTGTGTTGCATTTTAGTTGTCTGAAAAGTGCGACTCAGGGGTCAACGTATCGGTAAGCCCTTACAAGACTACACGACGGGAGTGACGGACGGAACGGCCGAGCGCGGCATTAACGTGGAGCTCTGCTGGCTGCTGCTGCTGTAACCTCCCAGCGAGGCAGCGCCCCCTGCTGGCGTCAGATTCGTCAGCTGTTTGCAGCCATCATGTCGTTGTCGCTAACAGGACGGAAAAAGGCACATTGGCGCCCGACTCCGTCATCGCCTCCAACCGAGGGCTCCGTGCCTCTGGCACAATGTGCACATGAGTCTCCTGCGACGCACAGCGCAACCTCCCGGTGCTAATTTAAACTTTGCTTAACATTTAATGTATTCACAGTCTTTTGGTGCAAGGTGTAATGGACTTAATAGGCCCTGGACCAATGAGCCATTACGCTCCGCATGGTTAGTGGAGTGTCAGTAGTGAGTATTAAGATGACGCTGTGACCAGGAGTGCATGAACACCTTACTTATTAGGCTGATGTGAACATTGCAAAAACCCTCCCATCTCAAAAGCCTTAACCCTTCAGCCCGCTCCGACCCCTGGTGACTATTGAGACCTGCACACAGATTCATGCATCGAAACAATTCACTGGGTGATTAAAAAGACATCGTCAATTCTGCCCGCACGTGGTGGAAGGAATCGGGAGCTGCAGGGAGGCGGCGGCTAATTCTGCGCCAGACACAGGCTGTTATACAATCCAGCACCGAGCCTGAGCAGATTATCTAATTTTACAAGTGGCTGGAATAATGTGCTTTTTTTTTTGCATTAGTGATGATCTAAAAATAAGTGACCAAATACCTAATTACCGAATATGAATAAGGGATTAGAACTGAACACCATTTGACACATTTCCTTCCTATATGATCTGGAATAAATTGACTTCTGTTGGGGCTGATCAGTAACACGCACGCGCGCGCACACACACACACACACACACACACACACACACACACACACACACACACACACACACACACACACACACACACACACAGATATTCTGTCTGGGTTCTGCAACCCCAATTACTGCCCCAGTAAATACATCATGGTGCAGCCAGTGCTGAGGAGGCCAGAGCCAGATGCCTCCATTTTGGCTGGTAGTGAGGATGGGACAAAAGCGTGGTGGACGGCGCCAAGCAACATGATTAGAAAATAAGAGCCAGGAGGAGGGCGGTGGGGTGTGGGGAGGTGGGGGGGAGGCGAGGGGGGGCGGGAACGGGGGTCCATGTTGAAACCACTCCGCAGATGACGCACATGAGAATGCGCTTGACAGATTTGGAGCATCCAGATAAAGGCTGGACACGAACTGAATGGTGCAGAACGCAGCACAGCAGAAGATAATAGAACCTGATCATCTCGCTTCAGAGTACAATGGAGCAACATGTGAATTCTGCTTATGCAAAGGTGCATAATGTTGCACAGCGGCAAAGGGTCTCCATGCCGGCTGCTGGCCTGGACTCGGCATTGTGTGCTGCAGGGTTTGTCGTCATGGTGTTGACACTTGTGCGCTGTAATGACAATGGGCTCCAATCAGGGGCAGCGCACGCGCACACACGCACACACACACACACACACACACACACACACACACACACACACTTAGACTGGAAGGAAGTGTAAC
>CAAKHG010005376.1:9164-19164 GCA_901007715.1 Dactylopterus volitans
ACATACACACGGGACTATCTCTTTTTTTTTTTCTAAGAAGAGCACACCAGTCATGAAAAAAGAGAAAAAAACCTTTGAGAGCTTAACAGCAAATCAAGGTTTCACTCTGTGTGTGTGTGTGTGTGTGTGTGCGTGCGCCTGTGCGTGTGTAATCAAACCACCCATAAGCCACAGACTACAATGCATATTGCCTTGAGAGACAAAATAACTGCAATTCTGAATGAGTTCAATGAACCTGTTTACGGTGTGTGTGTGTGTGTGTGTGTGTGTGTGTGTGTGTGTGTGTGTGTGTGTGTGTGTGTGTTTGTGTGTTTCCCTGACCATTCTCCACATGCTCCTCCTCCCCCACACTGCCCTCTGGTGTGGTTCTCTCATAGCCTTCTTCAGGAAGTGGCAGGGCTCCCAACCGTGGTCCTGACGAACTCTTGCTGCTTGGCGTCTCTGAGTCCTCAAGGCCACTGTCATAGCAACCGCCGTCCTGGGGCTGACTGACCACCGAGAAGGTCACCCGGCGAAGGGTCCCCTGTAGGATGCATACACACACAATATGGGATTAATCATCCTGGACTCCTAATCTGAGATTCTAAATCTGGGGATTAGGCTGGTTTGCAGGGGTCTGCAAAGACATATTGCGATTATCTGACCGTGTTTGTCTTGATTACAGACATGGCTTCTACAATACAGGGTAACAGTCATCAACCAATCACAGTGGTTTTTCAAACTTTTTGGCTAGGACTTAATCTGGTTTAGATTAATTCCGATGGACTTGGCTGATGTTTACAAACCTCTAGCCTGCACAGACGCACATATCTTTCATCAGGATTGGGGCCCTGTTGCAACAGCTGGGTAAATATACAGTTCATCGCAAAGAAGAAGCCATTAAATTTTGGGGCAAATCCCCAATTCAAATGGGGTTTCCAGTGAAAAACAGCATTTTAAAAAAATTGAATTAGAGTTCCCAGAGTACTCTTGTTTAAATAAGCTAATATATTCACCAACAGCATTTCAGGACAATCAGGCTCCCGTGTCTAAGCATTTCAGAATGAAGCAGGACAGGCGGTAAACAACATTAGGACAAAATTGGACCTGATATTGTTCATCCATCAGAAAGACAGCGCTACAAAGCCCATTTCATATTCGATGTAGATACTGAAGCAACTCACTGTAAATTACCATGGGCACCATCTGGAGCTGCTGCAGACACCACTTTCCTCAAAGTGAATAACTTCAAGCAACTCAAAATGTGATGTGGCAAACAGCCAAGTCATACCAAAGTAAAATGCTAATGCTAACAGGCTAAAAAACAAACACGTCACATTTTGTTTTAAGAAGAAAGTAAAGAAAATCTGCATCACAAAGAGCATTTTGTAATTTTTAAGCATATACTGTCAATATGACTAGGCTAAAATGCATTTTTCATATCAGGTGGACTTTAAACAGTAAGAGGTGTGATAATCCCCCCTCCCAATTATCTACAAAGCCCACTGGAAAAAAAGATATTATTATGGAGCAATATCTGTGCAACTGCAGCCTGATAAAGCCTTTTCTTTTGTGCAATGGTGCATGAAAACACATCAAAGGGACACATCATTACACTAGGTGACAACATTCCATTGGACTTAATGAACGTTTGAGAGACATTTGCTGAAAACTACAGTGCCCAGCTGTTGTCTCAATTATTTTTGACAGATTTACATCTTACAAGTTAGTAGGGCTGAGAGGCGCAATATCTTAAATATAGAACACCAGCATTATCCTTGATATTTTGTTCAAGTTCCCCAAAATCAACACTGTGCTTTGCATTTTTGCGTCAGCTGGATGTTTGAGCTTCTCTGCGCACAGTCATGGTTGTACAGGGTTTGATGCCATTTCACATTGTTTCTGTATGTGCACTTGAAATCTAACTTTAAGGTGCGTACCTGCATGCATGACTTATGGCATGAAAAAAAAAATCATAGTGCCGCATACATCTTATCTGAGTATGCTGTAGAAACTCTCCTTTGCACAAACACAGAGAATGATCCTTTCAGTGAAGTGGTTGGGTTTTTGAAATCATGTATCAGGACCTGCTCTTTTGGTGCTAAGACTTTCAACAACTCAGGGGGAAGCTCAGGGATATCTGAATGAAGAAGAAAAAAAGGAAAACCTTCTGTTTGTCACAGGTTGAAATACAACCAATGACTCATTGAATACCGGACTGCTCCATTAGGAACTCTACCACCAGTGACACATCTGTTCCTGCACTTGGTAACAACTCATTCATCATTCAGTCAAATTGAGCATCGCACAAACCACCCAGGTCTAGTTTGCAGACCAGCTTTTTCTTTGGAGGGGGGAAAAGACTGCAATAAATCCGCGCTGAGAGAATATCGGAGTTAAATGACTCTATCTGGCCTCAAGGGATCACTATGCTCCAGGAAGCCTATTTCTATACAACATCCCCTTACAGACTGATTTGTCCGCACTCAAAATTACAAGCCTTTCAATTTAGATCTGCTTCGAAACATGTGACGTGTGCAGAGGGAGTGAGGGAACACAAGGAAGGCCACAGATTTGGGCGGAAAACTTTAACTTGGAATGTTGCCTCAGGATAATCTGGGCGGGAAGCTAATGGATGCCTAGGAACAGAAAATCGAAAAAAAAAAAAAAACCCAAAAAAATCATTTGAGCATTTCACCTCATGAACATACAAGTCAAGAGGAGAGAGGAACACAGCAAATTTAATTAAGCAGAAGGGGGAAATAAATGCCGCACTCGTGTCTTCCGAAGTTTCCTTAGATGACAGAGGGATGAGAAAGTTGGTATGACAGCAAGGATGGAGAGCACAAGCACGACTGTGAAAGGGAAACAGATATTAAGAGACTGATGAAAGAGCAGGACTTTTTTGGATTCTCGGCGACTTCATCTTAACTCTCCACTGAGAGCAATGTATTTTTAGAGCATTAGCTTAGATGAAACACTCCAACCTCTTTTCCACTCAGTCAGATGAGGGGCGACGGAAAAGAGTTTGAGATGAAAAAGTGAGTGTTAAAGGCTAAATATCCAGTCTCAGAGTGGGCATGGGGAAGGACCATGTGGCCAAAAAAAAAGCTAATTGTGTGATTTCAAACCAATATATTTTTTGAGATCCGCAGCGCTGACATCCCAAATAAATCTTCCGTTACTAACAGGCTGTCAAGAGTGTTTTCTTAGGATCACCCATGAATAATAACTCAACATCATGGCATTTTTTTCCCTTTACAATCACAAAATAATTACTCCAAGATAATGATGATAAAAACATGATCATTATTTCTTATCACAAGAAAGCTAGAGAAATGGCTCCATGCTCAATTTCTCTACATCTGTCCATTCTGGGAGGCAGCATAGAACAGCAAAAAAATAATATTACTGAGGAATTGGGATTACGATTAATCCTAGTTTGTGCCTCACATATAATACCAGCACATGGGAGTTATAAAGCTAAGCATTTTTTTTTACCCAGCAACACATTATGATCGTTGAAAAATCAAAGAGGTCATTTAAAGTGACCACAGACAATTTTTCACCATGTAATAAATGTTGCAAAATAAATGAAGATTATACAATGTAATGTCTGAAGACATTGACACTATCAGAGTTATGAATAGTTTCTATAAATTCTGCTTTAGATGCAATTGTGTGTGTGTAGCTCAATTTACTGCATGTTCATGAATGCGAAGCTAACAATTCCAACAGCTCAAACGCAGACAGAAATACAACAAGAACAACCAAAAAAACCCTACTTATTTATCTTTGCAACTTTATTATTTTATTATTATATATTTTGTATTTTTTTTTTGCTAATGACATGAAAGAAAAGTCACTGTCTAATGCACATTAAAAATAAATTTTAACCTGTTTCTCAATAATGCTTCTTATCCCTCAGCAAAAGTTTGAAGCCTAAAATTTCCAAAATAAAAGCAAAAAACAACTGAAAATAAAACAACAGGAAATAATCTAAATCAAATTTAAATCTTCAGTTACACTGGCATATACAACATAACTCATACTATATTTCAAATGTATCAAATATCAAGGACATATGCAATTTCCTGCAGACACAACGTGGAAAAATGCACACAGAATCATTTTTACCGTGTAACAGACATCTTTTGCTGATATAGTCCTACCTTTAAGTGCTAAATATTTTTAAATGACTCTATGAGTCTTTTCAAAAACATCCAGGTATTTATTTATGTGAAAAACACATCTTTCGCTCTGTGACTCAAACCTTCCCATGGTAGCACAATGCACGGTCAAATTGGGATTAGAATTATGAAACAGAAGAACTCCAGCCTGTGCCACATGGCAGGTCTTGATTGACAGACAAGGAATGGACATACGTGTGTGTGTGTGCGCGCGCGTGCATGTCTGTGCGTGTTCTGTTACAGAATTCATCTGTTCAGCCATGATTCCATCTAATTCAATTTCCCTCTAACCTGCTTTCCGACCAAAGCTGCCTCCTTTCATTCTCTCATCCTGATGATTTTATTTTTTATTCCTCAATCCTTCCATTCTTGAGCTGATCCTGCAGTTGACTCCGCCTCGCGCAACTCTCCCGCCTATCCCCGTCTCACCTTCACCCAATGTCTTCTTCTTTGTCAGTCAGCTTTATGATGTGGCGATCAATGATGTGTCCTTGACCTGGTTATGAGTCCCTCTCCTCTTCCCCACAGAGTGCTTTATTGACCCATAACTCCTACACTCTCTAACTCCCTTTTCCCTCTAGTTCTCTCAACCTTGGGCTTCTCAAAATCTTTTGCTTCTGCATTCTTCAGCCATGTCTCATATTTTGGAGACTTTAAACATGAAGGTGTGTGATTGCACACAACACACACTGTGTACTTCTTTTCACTTCTTACCTCTGCTGCTTCTCATCTGTTTCCCCAAAATTTGTCTTAAAACTCATGTTAATGGTACTCCCCTACCAGTCTAACATTTCTATACCATTACAGTGTATTTAACGCTTCCCCCATCTGACATCTTTGCTCATACCTTAAGTTTATCTCTTATTAACTTTATTTCTCCTTTGCCAGCATCAGAATTTCTCTGAAAAGAAAAAAAAAGCTCTCCGTACTCAAGCACTCCTTGATAATTTCCAACTGCAAAGCACAAAGCATATGCGTGTGTGCGCTATGTGGACATTCAAACTTGCACAAATCCACACGCACACACACACTCACGAACATGGGCGTGCGTACACACACGCACAAATGAATTATGTGAAGTCCACTGTTGCCAATGAGTTAGTGCGTGATGGAATATTAAGTGAGTTTGACGGAGGACATAAAACACCCTCCCTTTAATCTGACACGGGCCATTACAGTTCAATACTGACATGGGAGCTCACTCATCTGCACGGTGAGTCGGTGAGAGTGCAATGTGTGTGTGTTTGTGTGCAAGTATACGAGTATCCTAATACACCATGTGAGTTACTGTGTTATCTCCACGTTATTTTCAGCAGATATTTGTGAATCAGAAGCATCATGGGAGTCAACTCAGGACAAACCAACCATCTTGCAGTTTTGACGTAGAAAAAAAAAAAAATGTTCCGAATATAGCTTTCATTTCAGGGCATGAGTGTGATGCTGTGGACGCGTGTGTGCATATGCAAGTCTTCACACATTTGTGCTTGTGTTTTTTACGGCTGTGTATGAGCGTGAGGCGCAGAGCCTGCAAGATGTGTTGTGTCAGCCTGTGAGAATACTTTTCTGTGTGTGTCTAATGTGAAGGATGTGCATGTGCGTTTGTGTGCGCACAGGTTGGCGCAGTCATCAAGGTAATTAGTGTGTAAACCTCATCGCTGTTGGTTCAAAGAGAATTAACGAACTCTACTTAATTAACAGTCTCCCTCTCTCCTCGTTACATGTGTCTGCATATTCAACATGTGTGTGTGTGCTTGTGCAACATCTGCACATCTTACTATTTGTGTGAGTGTGTGCACGACGGGATGTGTGTGTGCTCGTCTATGCCTTGCTATATTGTGTATAATGAACTGACAGGATGTGGCTTATGCATTAACCAAAACTACAAATATGGTTGTAGGACTACAGCCACATTTTCCGTGGCTGTCTGCACATCCTCATTTATGTCTGACATCTAGGTATGGAGGGGAGCCACAGTGTAATGGCTGATTCTATTATTCATTAGTTTGTTACACACACACACACGTACGTACGTACGCACGCACGCACGCACGCACGCACGCACGCACGCACGCACGCACGCACGCACGCACGCACGCACGCACGCACATCTATATATGCATTGTTCCTCTAACAGACATTGTTATGGTAACATCAACAGTCAAATTGGAGCTTAAATTCCCACTCTGGCCCAACACTTAATCATACATTCAATGTGCAAGCAAGTGGAGCGTGTCATGAATAATCCATAACTGATCACAGAGCATTGACTCACTGATACATGATACATACATTTGATGGAAAAGGTTTGGTACAAATCAACACAGAAATAAAAGCACTATAATCAATGAAGGCTTATTTAAGCAACAATGTTAGGATCAATTTCCACTAAAAGTGTGTGATTGCTTTTTGCTTTCATAAAACCGATGTTTAGTGGAGTGGATGTAGCAAAATTGCTGACAGAAGTGGTTGAGTGATTAAATTTTATCTAAACAGCTCTTGGACCTTAATTACATAAAATATTTATTTTATTTTCTGTTGTTTTTTCTTTATTAAAAATGTAACAGTCTGTGGTGGCAGAAGTACTTTTTAACGGCTGAGGATGAAAGATTTCACAAAGATTCATCAGTGCGAATGCCAATCCCGCTACCTCTTTCCTCCATGTTCCTGCATATTTAAATGTGTTATTGGACTCAGAAAAATAAGCACCTGGAGGTAGAAAGGATATATTGATGCGGAGGTGGTTGAGTTTTGAGGGGTGTTTTGTGCTGAAGCACGAAGGAGCTGGACAGGTTTGTGCACCAAATGTCAATCAAGCAGACGTCTGAAATCCTTTCAACAATCACTCGCTCCAGATAGGTAGAGGAGTGTGGCTTTGCGCCCTGATTTCCCTGCTAGTTGTCCTTCACTTATGCTTTCAGATTTGTTCTTTATTTTTTTTTTTTTTATAAATGTGATTATTATCATGCCAAAAAAAAAAAAAAATAGTGTGACCCTTTTGAGATACTGAAAGACTCAATTAAAGGCTAGATTAATGAAATAGTTTAAGTGGCTTAGCAATTCCTCGTCACCAGATGACCTATTCAGCTTTTGATTAGATGGAGAAAACCCCTTTCATTAAAATATAAAATTAACATAGTAATTACTCTTCACAAAATGCAAATTAATAAATGAGAAAATGTTTACGGAATGTTTTGATATAGCTTTTAGGGAGCATCTCCATCGTAGTACCTAATCATGTTTGTTAATTTACTCCCTAAAAAAACTGAGCGGATAAAATGTCAGTCCTCTGTCACTGTGATTTGCTAGGTGATATTGCACTATGCCACCAAAGGAAGCTATAAGAAGTAATATTCTTCTCTTTACACCACATTGATACAATCCAGACTTCATACCTGGCATGCAGATTAGGGGAAATGACCTTTACTTCTGCTCTGTTGATCTCCCTCCATTTAAAAGTCACACTGTTGTCATGCCGTCAGATATGTACATGTGCTCATAGTTTGGTAGTGATTGGAGAGTTGGAATGAATAAGATCACTTAATATTTTTTACTAGAATTGAAATAAAATTACGTTGTATTGTCTGTTTATCTATTTGAATTATTGAGTGTTTTTGCACAATATGTAGCAACACTTTGTGATGAGTGTTAAGAGCAGTCATCAATGCATGATGGGTACAATAATTGAATAACAATAATAATTCAGACTGCACGCCTATAGCACTTGAGTGAAAGTAGTCACACAGCAGGTGTGTAGCTATTTACACCCAGCAGCATTGCCTGCATTAACAAGTAATCATAAAGTGCACAGAGTGAGCAGTTTAGAGTGGGTGAAAAGTTTAAAGCACAGGAAAAAAATGAGTTTCAAATCATGGAAATTGTTACCTTATGATTTTCACGCTTAGTTGAGCTATTATTTTCAGCTTTTAGGAATAAGAAAAAACTTATTTTGGCTGGTTTCCTGCAAAAGACTTCTGGCAGTAAATCTTCAATGTTAACTTCTCACATGTGGCCAGGTCAAATGGCATTGTGGTTTACAAACATCTGGACACTTATAAAATTTAAAATACTGAAAGTGAAACATCTATATAGGCCCCTTGTTGATATGTTCATGTTTCCATTCCTTTCTTCTTTCCTTTACTGTTTTCTCTCATTTTAACTGTGTTGCTATTTATATTCTCTTTTACGCTCCAGATGTCTTGTTTTATCTCTACAAGGCTTTTTTTTTTCCACAGGCACCTGAAGTGTGAAATTTTGTGGTGAAATATCACATGTCTTGGTTGTCTGTTTATTGAATCTCGTTTATATGGACTGGTATTTTCATCTCCATTTGTTAATCAAGTCAATTTTATTTATGTAGCGCCACATCACGACAAAAGTTGTCTCATGACACATTCCAAAAAGAGCAGGTTGTAACCGTCCTCTTGTTAAATGCCAGATTTTCTTTTTCATTTTTTCTCTTTTCTATATTAGCACTATGCCAGTGGGGCCAATGACTAAAACACAGCTATATTAAACCTTGACTAAACGGCTGAGCTGATGGTCAGATTTCTTTGCTCAGAGGTTACTTCTGTTCTGAAAATCCCTGAAACATTTGCTAGAAACTCTTTTGAATCCTGTTTTTTTTCCAACTGTTAAGTTATGAATCAAAGGCAGCGAGGAGGAGAAACAATGAAATATGCTGACAGAAAGCTTCTTGCACCGGCTGTGTGAACAGGACCGATGAGTTAACAATTCATTTGACAATGATATATTTACACTAGTTATTTAAAAATAGAACAGTTCTAACACTGTATTCATGACCTTGTACAATTATGGAGCCACGTGTGCAGTGTGGAATGCAGTTTCCTGAGGCTATACTGAGAAGAGCAGATGTGCTGTTTACACAGTGCTCCCATTAGGTCAAGCAGACAGGTAAAGACAAGTGTTCAGAGACCCAGGGGGAGAGCATGAGCGACAGATGATGAATAAAACACCTGATAAATGTGTGAGACAAAAAAAAAAGAAGAAAAAGAAAAGACCACATTGCTCTTAATCAGCATCAGTGGCAGCAAGAAATGTCAAAAGAGAAGAACAAAAGAGAAGAGAAAAAAGAAAGGCATCGACTTGTTAGGCTCTGCATAACCACAGAGGTGGAATTGACAAGACAAAGAATGCTGTTTCGAGGAGACACGGTGGACTGTTGTGGAATATGGAAAACTATTTGAACAGGTTGGAACTTGGCTCGCTCAGAGACAAAGTGATACAAACAACAGAAGCCTAAAAGCAGCTGTCTGACTTGTAGATGTTGATGACCTAGGGCACCTTGTTGCATGACACACACACACACAGCTTCCATGAGCGCATTTGTACATCCACACGTGGCTTCCCACAGTTGCAGGGGTCCACGGACACAAACACACATTCTTGCACATTTATATGCAGCATGTTGCAGTGGGACCACCTCTGCAGTAAAAGCAATCCTCCCTTCTCCATGCTTCTGCCTTTCTTTCCCCCTTATTTCTCTGCTCCCTCACACTCTTTGTTCATTCTCCCCTATTTCATTTCCCCCTTCTCCGCTTTCCTCCTCTCTTTCCCCTTTCATCCCCCTCTTTCTGCATGGTCCACCCCCCACCATGGGCTCACTCCCTGTCGCTTCTCTCTTTCCTCCCTCTAGAAGCAGGTGATGTAGAAGGGTGCTCAGCAGTATCTGACTATCAGGCCTGACTCTGTGAGAGGAATGATAATCACTGTGCTGCACTGCAGAGAGAAAGAAGAGAGGGAGTGAGGGAGAGACAGGGAGAGAGGAAGAGGGGGCATGAGGTACAGAGAAAGGGGGAAAGTGCGGCAGCAGA